>JARHVA010001784.1:1762500-1990000 GCA_037957365.1 Torreya grandis | reverse complement strand
TATAACCTTTTAAAATGTTTTCTTCTTTTTATGTTGTAGCAGAAATAATATTTTAATCTTAAGTATAATAATGTGAGCTTTAAGGTCTTTTGTTGGGGGTTGACATAGATTTAGATAACCATCTAATTATTAGACCCCAATGGTAGAAAACACTCAATAAATGTTTTGGAAATATGAGTGAATTACATGAATGAAAACAATTTTAGAGCTATACAAAACCTTAAGTCATGTACCAGTTATAAGTTTAAGAATATACCCTAAATTTTTTTATATTATATTGGTAAATCTTAGACAAGGGGTATAATTCCATTGATTAATCCTTAATAAAATCACCACACGATGTAAATTGATTATCTATTTCATTAGCTCTTTAAAAAAAATAGTTATATGATGAATTAAATGTAAAATTTAAAATAAGATATAATGACATCCCTAATCTATTCGTAATTATTTCATCTCAAACTAACATCTTTCCTCTTGCTAAATATTAGAAACTTAATCGTTAGCTCATAAAATCATATTTCATCACTGATGAGATGTGGGTGAGTTGGTAAAGTGACTTGGTTGCTACAAGCACCACCTAGATTAAAATCTTAGTATGGTATTGGAGGCCATTTGTGTCTGATCGTTGGTATTTTGGGATGAATTATAAAGGTTGATGGTATTCTCAATCTGGTTATGATCATTTATTAGTATTCTTGGGCCGGTTGTGCTATTGTTGATAATTTTAGTACTCATATACTTAGAGATTTAGGCCCTTGATTATGTCTCAAATTGATTGAAGATCTAATAAAATATATAAAAAGTAAGGATCCCACTAAAATCAATAACAATCCAAAAATAAATCATATTTCATCATACCAAATATAAAAATTATGAGTTGGTTGATGTAATTTTTTTAATGATAACCATTAAAAAATAACTTAAAGATAGTAAAATTAAGATAACCTTTCATTTTTTAGATAAGATGATTATTTTTATAAATTATTATTTTACAATATATTTGTAATAGCTTTTCACTATCTTATGCCATACATTATCTTATTTTTTATATCTTCTATGTAACTAAAAGATGGTGAATTGTTTTCTTCTGTCCATATATTTTGAGTGTTATTTTAACTCTTCTTTTCATCCTTGATTGTAACATAAATAAGATGATCAAAAAATGCTTCAATTATAGTCTTTCCTCATAATGTTTGTCATATTCTATTTATAAAAGTATATAACAAATCTATAAAGACATTTGTACTTATATTTACAAACTTTTAAATTAATAATTCAATAAAATTTATATGAAAGCATAAAAAATAACATATAATTTTTTCAACACATCAATTTCTTTTATTTAGAGGTTAAAAGAATAATAAATATTTTTAGTTAATATCATTTGAGTAAAATAAAGCAATCCATTTTTATAATAAAAATATTTATGAAAATTTATAAGAGATATTATAATTAACTTAAATCCAATCTAAAAATATATATTATTTTAATTAATATATGAGAACAATCAAGATCACATCAATGATGTAAGAAAAAAAATTGACATCTACATTTGGATCTTTATTAAATTTAGTAATACCAAAAAAATAATTGTTTGTTCCATTACCTACAAAGGTAAGTCATGATGAAGTCAAGAATTTACATCTTCTACAATGTCTCAAAAGACCACACAATTCATCCATCACTATTGTAGAGGTAACTATTGCCACCTCATCACCACATACTTCTCAAAATTTATACCAATATACAGTTGTTCTAGATTCCAAACACTTAAAATATTTAATTTAATTTTAAAGTAATCAAAATGCAAGTCAAACAAGTGTCGTGTTATAACTTACGTACCTGCATAATAAAATAAGGTAATTTTTTTCTATTAATGAAAAGTAGTTATTTTTATTGTAAAATATACAAATAATTTTAAATAAAAAAAACAATTAATTTTTTAATATTAATGTCAAATAAAATATAATAATATATCATAAATTATATAAATTGAAATTTTAAAGATATTAAAAAATAAATGTAAATAGATATGTAATTAGTAAGTATTTTCCTTTATATAACTCATAGTGAAGAAGGAAACATAAAATATTTATATCATATATATTATATATTTTATAATCTTTTAATTTTCACAATTTATCTAAAATTTTACTTTACTTTAATTTAATTTATTTATTAATATCTATCAATAGTTAGTATTGATTTATGGGATTTCAAAAATTATAATATAAAGAAGGTAGAGGGAGTGTAATAACATATTCAAAAAAATATATAAAAAGGAAAATTAAATTTTAAATGAGTAAATGGAAAATACTGCTTTAACAAAGTAAGATATTATGAAAAAGATAAAAAAGAGGAGGGTTTTGAATAGTGAAATGAACCTTTTTGTTATAAAGAAACACTCTTGATTTTTAAAATACTGCAGTAATATATATTTAATGTGAATTCAAGTAAATTATTGAGTTTGTGATATTTCATTAATATATCAAATAAATTTGAAAAATAATCACAAATTTTTTCTTATTAATAATACATAATAATTAAAAATAATATATAAATAACCTATTATAATTAAATATCATAACATAAAATTCACAATTTTATGTCAAAATAAAAATCTAATGATATTATTAATTTTCATAATAATTTTAGATTCATGAAATTACTAATTCACATCCTTTTATGTTATAATTTTATCATAATAAAATGTATTAATGCTATAATTTTATCATAATAAAATACATCCTAATGCAGATTATTGTTTTCTATTAATGTTTTTAGAACCCTTATTCTATCTAAAAGTGGAAAATAAGAAATAAATATTTCATTGCCGTACATCAAGGGCAGGTAAGAAAAGTAAAGAAGAATCATAAGGCATTAATCAATTAACTATAATACATGAACCAAACAATGGAATCATGCAACTGCCTAACTTTTATTTCACATATTTCACTCCTTAATGTGGATTAAATTTGATGACCCTATGATTGTATTTTGCTTTTTTAAAGTTATATAAAATCAATTTTTATATGAACACAATTTTTTTAAAGCTAAACCATTAAATATTGTCTAAGGATTATATAAGATTTATATAATTATGAACTATACTATCATTTGAGAAGCAACTTTAAATAAATAATTATTATTAGAATTTTCTATCTCAATTAAAGTGTGAAATATAATTTTTATAAATTAAAATTAATTTTAGTAATTATATTAAAAATATTTTTTTTTATTAAATTTTTTTATGAAAGAAATTTTAAAGATGTTATAAAAAAATTATATACAAAATAATATAATACAAAGTTAATTTTTATATGAAATCAATTTTTTAAAGCCAAGCCATTAAATATTATTAAGGATTATATAAAATTTATATGATTATGAATTATACTATCATTTTAAAAGTAATTTTGAATAAATAATTATTATTAGAATTTTTCATGACAATTAAACTTTCAAATATTTTTTTTACTATTAAAAGATTGCATAAAGTAAATTCTAAGGGAATTATAAAAAATAATAAAGAATTTCATATAAAATAATATATACTTTTGACTCTATAAAGATTGTCTTTCATTTTTAATTTTTTAAGAATAAATACTATATTATGTATGTTTTCAAACGTTATTTGACTAATTTCTTAAATGATAAGAAGAAGAAACTAACATCTAATTCAATCTCCTACAATATAACAATAATACCCAAAAATTTCCTGAAAGAATTTATACCCAACACAACACAAACAAAATGACATTAAATTATATTAATCAAACCCCATATAATAAACTAAGTTGAGTACTTTCTATATGTATGTGAAAAAATGTAGGTTGGAATTGATAACTCATAAAATACCACTTTTAATTTTATATCAAATACAATTTCCATGTAATTTAGACTATCCAAGCTTCAATAATTTACATCGAACTAAAAAAGAGAAACTTGACATTATTGTTATAGACGATAAGTATCCACTTAAATATATTTAGGGTTTTTGATAGATCACATTAGGTAAAATTTAGGGTAGATTATCAAAAACTCTAAATAATTATAATAAATACATATATTATGTTTGATATTTATATTTTTTTGGTTTTGAAAAAATAAATGTGCTAATAAAAATAGACCATCAAGTTTAGTCCATAATCTAAGGTAATATTTTTAAAATAAAAAACTATTGGGTATCATTTCCACTTTGAAATCAACTAATGAAAAATAATAGATGAAATACTTCTTTTTAGATATTGAACAACCACATATTGATAACTAGAAACACATTTGACTAAAAAATGCAAAGGCAATACCCTTGCAAGTTTAGTCCATAATCTAAGGTAATATTTTTAAAATAAAAAACTATTGGGTATCATTTCCACTTTGAAATTAACTAATGAAAAATAATAGATGAAATATTTCTTTTTAGATATTGAACAACCACATATTGATAACTAAAAACACATTTGACTAAAAAATGCAAAGGGAATACCCTTGCATTTATAAAATATATAGCTTATTCTATAGACTAAACACAATTTATTTTACTCATAGGGTTAGTCACTATAAATTAAAGTGATATTAATGTTGAACAAGAAAGGAGATAAACATGACTTGAACCATATTTTATAACAAGATACCTAAAATGAAACTCAACATGGTGCTTCAAATAACTGACAACTCAACCCACCTTTAGTTATGTCTTTCAAAAACACAAACAAAAATACAAACAAGATCACAAAATTTTAGGATGTGAACTATAATAGCATTTCTTAATAAATTAGAGTAATATCATTTTGAGCATATGCAACAATAGTCTATGTATACTTTAATTTTATAACAATAAAAACATGATAAATTTCAAAGACATTAGTTCATGTGTTTAAACATATATCTTATTATTTTGAACACGTCTCGAAAATACAAGAAAGAATACCAATACAAATCCAAAATAACCACATAGAAAATAATAAATTTGACTACAAAATATTAGGTCATAATCGACTTATTTTGACATTTACATGGCTAAAATTTTGAAAAAATACATTAATTGAAACCCCACACATAGTTATTTAACACTAAATTCAAATTGAACATTTAAAGGCCTCCAAACTCCCAAAAATAATATTCTATAGCTTCCTCAAGAAACTTTGGGCTATTTGAGGAGCGAGTTCATTAAAAGTGAGTGTTTTAATCTCCCCAAATGGTGGGTGAGGGGTGTGTTGAAACAATTTCATTAGTGGCATCTATAAAAGTTAATTAATGTTGTATACTTCAATATTTATTTCAACTATTTCCTCAAACTTATACGATGTTGATATTTTGAGACCTTAACTCTTGTAACAACATGATCACCATAATATTATTTATGTTTTTTTTTAAATTTAAATGCTATAATATCACATTAACATGTAAAGTTAAAATAAACTTTATTTTTATATAGGGGAAGGATCTATACCTCATCCTAACTTGGGACGCAAGTGGCATTTAAATGGTACCACCATTTGAAATTTACTTCATAATTGATTTAATATGTGTTTAATATATTTGTGTGTTGAAGTGGAGGAAAGCCACATTTTAAATTATTTTAAAATAAAATATTGAAAGACACCACAAATAATATTGGTCTTAAACATCTGCATTAGGTACCTAATAGTTATAAATATGATTTTTCATGATGTGATTAGCTATTTTACACCATTACAATGTATAAGTTGGACAATTATATGTAAATTATACAACTTATTTTCATATAAGATTGTTTAAATATTGGATATTATTCTCTCATATAAGTATAGGACTCCACCCAACTATTGGTTCCTCTTCCCTCTAACATTCAGCAATAACAATGCATGGGTTCCATCCATATGTAAAACAGCTTAAATTTGATGAGGCTCTACAATGCCAACCAATTTTTATGCCAAGTCCTGGAATAAAAATAAACAAATATTTTCTCGTAACTTATCATTTTCACCATTGTCAGTACCATATTAAATTTCAATCAAACAATGAAAATATGTTTGTCACATCAAATGCCATTAACTACAAAACCATGTGAATGAAATAGAACTAAATGTTTACATCATAGTCATATCAACATTTGATGATATGCTGACTCAAAAATGGCATCTGCTTTCAACTCTACAACCCTATGTTGTTAACTCTTCAAAATTTGAACATGTGAAAAATCAATCAATCAAGTTTCATGTACATTGTCATAATCACGAAAGATGACCCTAGCATCACATTTGAAACACTATGAATCTAACCAAAGAAAAGAATATAATCTGGGTCCCACTAAGGCATGTATGATGGTACTACTTGATTTACGAAGAGCAAGGACACTTGAAAAAAAAAATTCATTTGGTTAGTAAAGTTTGGCCATAACCAAAACAATCTTTTGAGTGGCCCATTTTAACTTAAGGACCTTCATCCATCTTGTCTTCTCTCATCTTTATTTTTTTAACCATTGGAAGTTAATTTGGGCTCTATTTGGGTCCTAATTTGAATTCAATTTATCTATAAATACATATACATTTTGGTAGAATATAAGTTGACTCCCACTAAGGCATGTATGATGGTAACACTTGATTTACGAAGAGTTAGGACACTTCCTTTTTTTTGGATATTTGGTGAGTAAAGTTTGGCCATAACTAGAACATTCTTTTGAGTGGCCCATTTTGACTTAAGGGCCTTCATCCAGCGTATCTTCTCTCATCTTTTACTTTTGGACTTTTGGAAGTTAGTTTGGGCTCCAATTGGATCTTAATTTGAATTCAATTTGTTTATAAATACATATACATTCTAGTTCATTTCAAATACCTGTTGACTATTATTGATCTAAAACATTCAAGAAGAATTAAGTGAAAGCTAGAGAATTCATTTATTATTCACATGAATCTAATGAATATTTAAAGGAATTTTAGAGAAATCAAACAACCACTACAATGTTCCTTGAATCACTGAAGTTCATAGTAAAGACACATTGTACAACACTAATTGACTTGGTCAATAAATTATTAAAATTATTGATGTTTTGTTTTAAATAGTACATATCATTGAAGCGCTGGAAAAATATTAAATTAGTTCAACTATTTACTAGTATAATACAAACCCCAAAACATATGTCTCGCCATATTTAGGTGTGACAAAATTACACATATCACAAAAAAAAAAAGGCATAAGACCAAGGCCCCATTTAAAAAAAAGATAAATGACAAAATGATATGATAGAATCTTCTCATGATAATAAAATTAAAGGTGATAAAATTGCACACATCACCAAGAAAAAGCATGAAGCCAAGACCCTATCCAAAGAAAAGGTAAGTGATGAGATGGCATTATAAGATCTTCTCAATAATGAGGGAATGAATGACAAAATCGTATTGATAATGAGTGTGAACAACTTTAATATCTAACTTCATAAATACCATGCCAAGGGCCCATCCAAAGTAAAAGTAAGTGACGAAATGACATGATAAGGTCTTCTCACTGGTTAGGGAATGAAGGACAAGGTCGTGCTGATAGTGATAGTGAGTGTGAGCAACTTTAATAGCTAATTTCATGGATACCTTTCTCAACACGGTGTCTCCTCGGTTTTTAACCACTCAACACCAAAGGAGAATACTAATCGTTTATCTGTTTCTTTCTGACTTTGACTGTATGGGGAAATATTATCGTCCATACATTCACAATAGCTGGCTTCCATCTCCTTGCGATGTCGGTTGAATAGTCTTTCGCTGCTTCACTTTCAACTTACACCACATCTAATATAGAATATTACAGCTCAAATTTGTGCGTACTTCCTCCCTGTTTATGGTAAAACCACCAAAGACTTTCACTAGAATTAAAATTCTCTGTTCTGAATAGAAGGCAGTTGGTGGTCCAGTAATGGCTGATCCTGGTTTCATCTCTGGAATGATTGGTTGTGTCATTCAGTTGGCAGCAGACCAAATTATTGCTCACATCAACATTGCAGTCCATTGCAGGAAAGAGTTGGACGCCCTCAAACATCTGCTCCACAGAATTCACTCCATCAACATGGAAATTCAGGAGTACAGAAAGGCCTTAAACTCTGGAAAGATCCATACATCCTCTGATCATCCTTTACCTTCCTCTGCGGTGAATAACTGGTTGAAAAAATTAAATGATCTCATCCAGGAAGCTTCCAATTTGGCCAAAAACTGCACCGTTCCATCTTCCTATCACCTCATTTCTGGTTATCAAACGAGCAGAAAGATCACTCGTCTCATTTCAGTTATACAAGAACATCTAAACTCCACTCCTTCAATTGCTTTTCTCCACCAGCTTCAGCAAGATGTGGCTAGTCGACAAGGACAACAACAGATTAAGGAGACGATTGACTCTCTCAAATTAACCACTGCAACACTGCTTCGCCAGCACATCAGGAGATTGCTTTGCGTCCACTTCTTCCGCCCCGCCGAAGATGAAGTATATTGAGGAGCCGCTCATTCTTGGGCATGATTATGCCTCCGCAACATTACAGGATATTGTCGATTCTGCGCAGCACAGAAATGTGTCTCGTATCGGCTTAGTTGGGATGGGAGGTTCAGGAAAAACACTACTTCTCAAAAAGATGTTCAACAGCATGAGCAGAAAGGTACAGATTCTTTTCTCCAATGATTTAATGCTTTGGGTTACTGTTTCAAAAGCTCCCTCTTTCAATACTCTTAGAAATGATCTTGTCAAACAAATAGCTCTAAAAATCAATGAAAGATTGGATATTAGAGAAGAAGAGGATGTGAAACTGTGGTTAAGTGGGAAGTTGAGTGAAAATAAATTCGCATTGTGTTTAAATGATGTTTGGGAAACCAGTGCAAACTCCTTGTTAGCCGAGCTCTGTGTGCCTCTCTGCCCACAACACAACTCCAACATCATCATTGCCACTTCCAGAAGTAGCAGCGTGCTTAAGCAGTTAGGAGTTCCGTCTCCATCCATCGTCCAAGTGCACAAGTTGAGGGAGGACGACAGCTGGCGTTTGTTTTGTTTTCACGCTTTTCCTCACAGCGATGGAGTATTACCGATGAGCATTGACGAAGAAACAGCGAGGCGGGTCTGCAACGAGTGCGGGGGGCTTCCCTTAGCTATCAAAGTGATAGGTCAGGCGATGGCAGGCGTTACCCACTCAAATGAATGGGAATTTGCACTCAGGAGGTTGCAAAATGCAGAGAAATATGGCAGTGTCACAGAGTCGTTGTATGGTAGGTTGAGATTGAGCTATGATGCTTTGGGCGACTTTGACATTCGCTTGCAATCATGCTTTCTCTACCTTGCTGCATTCCCAGAAGATCGAGTCATTGGTGCAAGACTTGTGAGTATGTACTGGACTGGAGAAGGGTTTGTGGCCGGACATGATCCTCTCGGCATGGGGCAGAGATACGTGAATTTGTTGGCCGACCGTTGCCATATTGAACCACTCCTCAAAGATCATGCCAGAGGGGTACTCTTGTTCAGGGTGCATGATGTCTTGCTAGATTTAGCACAACACATTGCTGAGACAGAAGAGAATTGCTTCTTTCGCGCAGGCAGAGATTTACAAGAGTTTCCAGCTGATGACTGTTCGGCGCATGTTAGAATTTCATTGATGAACAACAGATTCACAACTGTTCAAAACACATTCGGATCTTCACATCTTCGCTGCTGGTTAATGCTTCACAATCTTCATTTGAAACAAATTCCCCAACAGGTGATTGGAAGAATGATCGATCTCAGGGTGCTGGATTTGTCATCCACTGCCCTGCAGTCTTTACCAAAAAGCGTAGGATGTTTGAAGCATTTAGTTTGCCTCAGGTTAGCCTCTACGCCCATCAAGAGACTCCCCAAATCTATCAGCGCTCTTACAAACCTTCAAATACTTCATCTTGGTAACTCTCATATTTCAAAACTCCCATCCAGTATTTCTAAATTGAAATCCCTAAAACTCTTAAACTTTAGTCATTGTAAACATCTGCAGTCCCTACCTTATGGGATCTCACGGCTTACATCTATTGAGTACCTGAGTGCTGTTGGTTCTCCACATGCATGGATAAAGAAAGGGCAGACTAAGTTCAAAAGAGATCTACTCTCAATTAATGATCTGGGCTCTCTCAAACAACTCAAAGGGTTGAGGCTTGAAAACAATGGAGAAATAATTCTACAAGGAATGTTCGGAAACTTGAAGCAGATGGAGTTTCTGGACTTGGATCTCACAGAGATGGAAAGCCTACCCCATGACATGGTTGCCATGTTAAAATTGAGGAAACTCTGGTTCAGATGCCCTCAATTACTCCAAATAGATGATTCATGTTGTGGATTTCAACATCTGAGTAAAATTAGTTTGTTCGAATGTGGCATGTTGAAAGAAGTACCTGCCTTGCACAAACTTGAGAGTATTAAACACATAGAGATCGTTGGTTGCCCCAACATACAGAAGCTACCAAAGGAATTTGGCAAGAGTGGAGCATTTCTTAAGCTGGAGGAATTTTCACTGCTTTGGCTGGAGAAGCTAGAGGAGCTGCCCGTAGTGGAGGAAGGAGCTCTGTCTTCCCTTCAAAGACTGACAGTAATGAAGTGTGAGGCGCTGCAGGTGTTGCCAGAGAGTTATTGGAGTTTAAAAAGTGTGGAAAAGATAAGAGTATTTGGCTGCTCAATGGTTCTCGACAAAATAAAAGAAAACTTCATCAAGACGAAGAGCAGCGTGCAAACAGTTACAGTATATGCAACAGACGCTGAAGCATTGGAAAAACGCTTCCATGAAATGGTTGAGAGGGATGAAGTTCTTACTCACGGTGAATTTTGGGCCAATGAGTTGTTTCATTTTTTGCACGGCATTTATTTAATATTCGATTCATATCATATAAAATAAACAGTTTACCAAATCAATTTAATTTAATAGGGCATTCGGTGGAGGTGGTATATTTTATCATTTTATAATATTATATGTTAACGTGGACAATGGAATGATAATATTTTATTCAATTTATTTTAAAAGTTTGAACAAGTTGATTTTAATTAAAGAAATTTATATATTTAATAAAAATATATTTTATTTATTATTATTTTTTCAATAATAAAATTTTCAAATTTTAAAATAAAATTAATAAAAATAAAAACTGGAAAAAATAATTTTATAATAAATAAATAATTCTATTTATTTTTTATTAATTTCACATTTTATGTAATTTCTCTTTATTCACATAGTTGATATTTTATCTATCTATTTAATATAATGACAAATCATTTAATTTTATCAATTTTAATGTAAAATTATAATAGTAAATTATTTAATTTTATCAATATCAATATGAAATAAAATGAATCTTATTAAGTGTGAAAATTTTATAAGATTATATTTTAAAATATTAATAATCCAAACATTAAGGGATACTTATTTGCTTGGCTCAACTTTATATTTAATTTTATAAAATTGATGATATGTAGTTTTATAAAATTTGATTTTGGTAATCTATTTTTGAAGCCACAACTAAATTAGTTTTTCTGAATTCTTATAAGTTATTTATGTTGTTAATCTAATATGTTGAGTGAGTTATCTCACTTATAATGATGAAAACAATTTTTTGGGGGAAAAGTTATAAAATTTATGAGGGAATGTACATTATATGCCCATGAACTTTATCAAAACTTAGGGGTAAGGGAGTACCAAATAGTTATTTATAGGACGGTGAATGTAGGAAGTTAGATGTGTCACTATAAGTATCAAAAAGATGATCATGCGCTATAAATTATCATGAATCATTATCCCAGACAGAGATATTATGGAGATGAATATTTTACTAATTTTTTGTTTAAGATAGATTTAACTATATACAAAAAAAATATATTTTTTTAATTAAAACTATCCCACACACACAAATATCTGACTTTTTAGAATATGATATGTGTAATGGGTGACCATAGTTCAATTAATGATATGTAAAATAAGAAGCATGTGAAATCAGGGCAAAGTAAACAAACCCATAAAATCAAAGTTTGAAAAAGATAAAAATATATCATTGCTCAATAGTTCTTGATACAATTAAGAAAAAAACTTCATCACGCCAAAGACCAAGATATAATCAATAACATTATCTACCATAAATGCTCAAGCATTGAAAAAATGCTTCCATGAAATGGTTGAGAGGAATGAAGTTCTTGCTTATAATCTATTTTAGAGTAATGAAGAGTTATAATTTTTGCTTAGCATTTATTTAATATTTGAAGCTTATCATTCAAATTATATCAAGTCAATTAAATTTAAGAAAGGTATTATGTGAAAGTAAGATATTTTATTTTTAAATCAATTTAATTTAAAAGAGTATTATGAACATAAGGTATTTTATTACCAAATCAATTTAATTTAAGAGGGTATTCAATGCAGATATGATATTTTATTATTTTATAATATTATTTATTAACTTGTATAAAATGATAATATTTTGTTTAATTTAATTTGGAGTTTGAAAAAATGATTTCACTAGTTCCTTTTCAATGAAATAAGTAAAAAAAATTATATGTTTTGATATGTTTAATTAATAAAAAATAATTTTACTAATTGTTAGTTTTTTTTAAGGATAGAATTTTTAAAATTTAAAATAAATTTAATTAAATAAATATTAGATTAAATAATTTTGTAAGAAATAAAGATTTTTTTTTTTAAATTTTATTCACAGAATTTAATTTTATCGACATCAATATGAAATAATATGGTCTTTCTCTATTCACCTCTATTCACGTAATAGACATTTTCTTCATATATTTAACATAATGTTAAATCATTTAATTTTATCAATATTAGTGTAACATAAAATGACTCTTATTAAAAGAAAAAAAATTCAAGTAATTGATATTTTCATATATATCTATTATAATGTCAAACCCTTTAATTTTAGCAACATCAATATAGAAACTCAATAACTTATTAAGTGAAAAAAATTAGAAAGCTTATTTTTATAATATTGATAATCCAAATATTAAGGACTACTAATTCATAGGGCTTAACTTTATATTCAATTTTATAAAGTTGATGATGATATATAATTTTATAGAATTTGATATTGGTAAATTATTTTTAAAGTGAAAATTAAATTTTTTTAATTCTTCTAAATCATTTTATTAAATGTTTTTAATTTAATATGTTGAGTTACTTCACTTATCATAATAAAAATATTTTTTTAAGTGAAGAGTTACAAACTTTATGATGGAATGCACATTATATGTTTATTGACATTATCAAAACTTACATGTGAAGGAGGACAGAATAGTTACTTATAGGATGATGAATATCAAGATTTAGATATGCAACTAGAAGTACCAAAAAGATGGTCACGGGCTATAAATTATCATCCAAAAAGAAGTATCATTCATATGAATGTTTTAATTATTTATGATTTAAGATAGATTTAATTATGTATAAAAAATATATAACTAATATGTAAAATAGATATAAAAAATTAATAATTTAAAATAATAAATTATATCAATTTTAAAAATAATAAATAAATACAATTTAAATTAATTTGACCGAAAAAAAAATAATAATAATAAATAAATAAAGATATAAAAAGTAAAAGAGATTGGAATAATTATGCCTCCAAAATTAGAATTTTGAAAATGTAATTCTAAATTAGAAGAAATAAATGAACACTGTTTAAAATCTAAACTGGATACTGTACATAGACAAATTCAACATTGTACCTCTGTGATCGACAAAACTGTTAAAAAAACATTTTTATGGTACACTTTTCTATTTCTATCTTTTTTATTCAGTCACCTTCTGATAATATACATTTATGTATCTACACTCCTCTAAATAGATAATCATAATATCCGAACCAATGGCTTCTTCCTCTCAACATAATTCTCCACAACACTCATACAAAGAATAAGCAATATAAATGATGGAGTCGAAGTTCAAGGAATATTTGACTCATATTATTCAAAATATTTTTTTCACCGCACCCATTTAATTTAAATGTGTTCCGTTGAGGTGAGATATTTTATTAATTTATAATATTATTTATTAACTTATACAACAAAATTATAATATTTTGTTCAATTTAATTTGAAAGTTTGAAAAAGTTAATATTAAAAAGAGGTGAGATATTTTATTAATTTATAATATTATTTATTAACTCATACAACAAAATTATAATATTTTGTTCAATTTAATTTGGAAGTTTGAAAAAGTTAATATTATTAATTCTTTTTAATATGATGTGTACATAAATCTATATATTCAATTTTAATATTAGATTAATAAAAATATTTTTTAATAGTAAAATTTTTAAAATTTAAAATAAAATTATTAAAATAAAAATTAAAAGATATATATATATATAATTTTTATTTTATATATTTTTTTAAATTTATATTGTTGATATTTTCTTTCATATCTAATATAATATTGAATCATTTAATTTTATTGATATTAATATAGAATAAAGTTGATATTTTTTATATATATTTAATATAATGTCAAATTATTTAATTTTATCAATATTATTATAGAATCAAATAATTTTTACTAATATAATATCAAATCATTTAATTTTATCAATATCAATGTAGAATTAAATGAGTTTTATTAAGTGAAAAAAATTTACAAGATTATTTTTAAATAATCTAAACATAGATAGTTTAACTCTATATTTGATAATATGTAGTTTTATGGAACTTGATATTGACAATCTGTTTTTGAAACAATAATTTATTTATTTATTTTAATCAATTCTTCCAAAGTATTATATTAAATATTTTAAATTTAATATATTAAATGAACTACCTAATTTATTATAATAAAATTATATTTTTAATATAAAAAGATACAAACTTTATGATGAAATGTATATTTGTTTCTCTCTATTTTATGCTTTTTTTTTAGAGTATGAAAAGAAAAAATTATCAATAAAGGTAATGATTATGAGAACCTGGTATAAAGTGCACACATTGTATCTAAGTGATTGTGGAGATCTCCTCTTTAGCTTGGGAAGATGACCTGCAAATAAGAAAACACTGAAAGAGACTTGTTTGTTAGACAAGTAGATGGTTGGATTACCTAGCATGAGCTAGATTCTACAAATGAAAGTTTTATAAGAGGCTATCAATCCACCTACTTCAAACAATTAAGTTGAAATGATGAAAGAAAATAATTTTGCATAAAAATAGGAAATTACTGATACTAAAAACAACCAATAACTAAATTTGAAACAATGAAGTTAAATGTTTTGCTAGATTAATCCAAAATGAAGCGACTAGTTTGATTATACTAATGCTAAAAATTGGTTAAGGCAAGGTTGTGGTTTTGGGTTTGGAAACGGTTTGGTTTGTCTTGTGACAAGGGCTAAAGTGTTGGTTAAAGTTGGTAAATAGTCAAATTGGTAGAGATAAATGGTGGTTAAGAAAGATAAATGGGTAAATGGTCCAAAAAGCAAAGAAGCAAATGGTGGTTAAGTAGGCAAGGTTATGGTTATGGTTCAAGATAATCAAAAGAAGGTAAAGGGTAAAGATGGTAAGGGGATAAAGGCAAATGGACAAATTGGTAAAAGGGTAAGAAAGAAAGAAGTTAAAAGGGATAAAGGGATAGGTGGTGAAGAGGTAAATGGGTGAAAGGGATAAGAAAGAAAGGAGGTCAAAAGGGGATAAAGGGATAAATGGTGAAGAGGTAAATGGATAAATGGAATAAAGAGAAAGAAGAGGTTAAAGGTAAATATGAAAAGGGGTAAAAGGAAAATAAGAAGGAAAAGGGATTATGGTTTGGAGGTCAAGAAAGAAGAGGCCAAAGGGGGGATAAGGAGGAAGAAATTGAAATTGCAAAACAATACAAATTACCTTGATGTTTGTTGAAGATGGATTGAGGATGGCTTGTTGAAGATTTTGACAAAGTTTCGTTGCTTGAGCTCTTCTCTCCAAGATGATGATGATCTCTTTCAAGTGGATGACCTCCTTTAAAAACCTACAACAAAATGTTAATAACAAAAAATATTAATTTGCCACTTTTCAACTTAAGCTTGGGTGAAGGAGAGAGGGTTATTTATAACATATGTTGTGAAGAGTCATGCCAAAAGAGGAATAGTAGAAGTATGGCATCATTTTCTATGTGGTGGATGAATTAATCAAAATGAGGTGGGTGGGGATTCTCATTTGGGTTTGTGAGTGTTCCATTTGAGTTAAGAAGTCAAAAATGGGTGCTCTTTATCTTTCTTAAGGTAGGTATCTTATTTTGAAGATTAATTTCATGTGTGAAGATAAAATACGTCTTGAATAATGGTCCCTTGAAGGGAAATTTTCCATATTTTAAAGGGGGCCCTTGTGATGCTTAAATGAGGTCATCAAGCACTTTGGAAAGGGTCCCAAGTAGAGTATGATGTCCCACATCAAGCCACCTCACTTCTAAGTCATGTCACTTGTCATACCACCTCCCAAATCACCTTTCATGTCACATGCCATGTCACTTTCCATGTCATCATGAATAGTGATAGTAGGTCTCATAATAAATAGTGATAGTGAATAGTACTTTTGAATAGTAATTTTAAATAGTATTATGTGAATAGAAAAATAGTGATTTAGTTGGGTTAAGAAGGGTTTGTTAGGGTTCATAAGGTTTAGGAGGTCTTTAGGGAGGTCTCGAGGCATTTACTCATCAAAAACTGCAAGTGTGTAGTTTTTTAGTATCTATATTTTGCCCTTTTTTGTTATGCGACTTTGAATTAACAAGATACAAAACAAAAACAAATCGCTTGATTGAAGGTCAGGGTGTCTTGAGTATGGGAGGAGGTGTTCCCCCTCAAATTAAGAATTGATTAAGAAAGGTCGAATCGGGTGTAGGTTTGATAAGCAGTTGGTGGGAAGGCACTAGGTGGTGCCACAAGGTAGCTGAGCATGTGAAATGTCAATGGGTGAAAGGTGACTAAGCATGGTAGTCAAGATTGTGCAAATACTAAAGTTTCTAATGTTGATAAAAATAAGGTTGATCTTAAAAGGACATGTGATAGATATAATCGATTCAAAATATTGGTCATAGCTAAGCGAGTTAGGCCTATTAAGTCATCTAAACAGGCTCAGTGTTAGTCACAAGTATCTAGGATAGGAAGTGCTCCTAAAAAATAACATAAGTGATTGAGTTGTGTATGAGGTGGTAAAAATGTTCTAAATTTCAACATGGCAAAGTCAGTCATTGTGGTCAAAAGTTAATGTAAAACATACCAATGTTCTAAGTCAAAGGCAATCAACGTTAAGGTGGACATGGTAAAAGCATGGGTGGATTGGGTATGGGTTGGAAGGGGATGGCCAAGCTAGCTCCAGATGCACTTGGCAAGTGGATGTTACCTATGTAGTTCCATGGACATGAATCCAAAAAGAATGTCAGGTCAAATATAGTTTTTTTGAGGTGAAGAGTGTTGGTTAACTTAGTTTCCCCAATTTGATATCACGTAGTTAGGTTCGGTTGAAGGAAGTTGGAGAAAGGGAAGATCCAAAGGGTGGAAAATATGGTTTTAAAATAGTTTTTTGATTGGTTTGGTAGAAATGATGGATGAGATTACCTAGGATGCAATTAGATGATTGCGTCAACTATGCAAAAAAATCTACAATCATGGATAAGTAGGTTTAAGCATGAAATTTATATCAAAATTTTAAAAAAGATAAATATGCTTTACCAATATTTAGAAAATTTGGGACTACTCGAATTGTCATGGTGACCCGATGGGTTCTTTCTTCACCATCCAAATAAGCTGACATTGGGCACATTCCATAACAATGTTGTTAATAGGCTATAGAAGGGTATTATTCAAAAATTTGGGGAAGCAAAGTAGCAGAGTGGGTAAACGAGAAGTGGTGAAGATTTGAACCCTTGACACTTGAGTCAATGGGGCCCCAAAATAAGTAAGTGTTGAGTTCTGAGAGAATTTAGAGAAAGACATTGAGGGGTTTTGGATTATGGAGTGAGATGAATAATAATAATAATTAAATGAGGGAGTGGGTTATGGATTTTGTGCATTAAAGCAAGGGCATGAAGGACATGAGGAAGCAGACAAGGAGATGTAGAAGTGACACAACTGGTGACCACACTCTAAAGAACTAGAGGTTGAATTGGAGAACATAAAAGAGATCTAATAAGGGATGAGGTGAAGGAGGACTAGGAGATGGATGAAGAGAATGGTAGAGGAAACGATGAGGTTGTATATAAAGATGAAGGTGGATAAGGATGGAAGGAGCTAGGCATGGACATATGGGAGGAAAAAAAGAAGGCCGGGAAGAATAAGGAATGTCCTCAAGATGAGAAAAATTAAAAGAAGTGGAGAAAAGGGAGAGGATGGTGGAAAATAATGAAAGGGAATGAAATGAAGATAAAAGATGAAGATCAGGGATGATAAGAAGAAAAAGGAAGAATTAAAGTAGGGATACAAAGCAAGGATACTCACACAGATGTAAAAGAAAAGTGAGTACTGAGATGGAAAGAGAAAAAGGGGAATGCAAAAGGCAAAAGGCAAGAACTAAGAAGAAGAAAAGAGGCAAATGTAGAAGACTTCTCAAAGGATAAATACCTAGGAAGAAACTAGTTGTGGAGGAAAAAAATAAGATAAAAAATATGAAAGGATGAAAAAAAGAAAATAAAAAGAATAGAAAATGGGTGTGGTGGGAAGAGTGATGAAATGGCAGAGAGTGGTGGTACACGTACAAAAAAGTACAATAACAGAAGAAATAGAAAGCTTGCAAGATACAAGTATGACGGGGAATTGGTGAGAAAAAAAGAGTGATAAAGAGAGTATGACAAATACACAAGGGCGAGGGGAGATGATGAAGATGGTGAAATGAGTTGAAGGGGATAAAGGACAAGGTTGGTAATAAGTGGGGAGAGAGACCAAAAATGTGAAAAATGGGTGAGGGAGTGAGTTTTGAAGTATGTGCAAGGAAAGCTGATGGAGAGGCTAGCGAGGTAGAGTAGGTGGTGGTTTTACAGGGGATAAGAGGTGCCAATGAGGAAGGCTATCAACCCTTATGTTAAAAGAGATTGACAAGCTGGAAAAATAGTTAAAAGAGATTGATAAGTTGAAAGGAGGGAGGTCGTGGGGATATAGGTAGAGAAGTGGAGGAAGAGATTTTAGGTGAGAAGAGAAAACAAAATAAAAGATATGACTATGCTAACCTCAATAACTGAGCATTTCCTACATAACCTAAAAAGACATTAGGCCAATGTAGTTCTCCCAGTAATGGGGGAAAAACTTAAGAGGAAGTATTAAATGGTGTTAAAACATAAAGATGCTTAAGAAATAATTCAAATCTTCTTTAATGTAGGATGCCCTAAGCAAGAGGGCATTGTTAGTGATGGAAATGAGTGAGAAGGAAAAAAGGGGATGGTAATTAGTTGTTAGTTGATGAGCTACCTATAAAAGTGAAGTAGTGCCTACATAGTCTATGGACATCAAGCCAATGTAGTTCAACAAGGATTGGGTGAGTGGTGTTTAAATTGGTTAACCCAATTTGATGGACCACATGGGTTTGTTTGGGCTGAGGGAGAAGGCTTTGTAAAACAATAGTTTTGGGTTTTGGTAAAGGTGTGAGTGAAAGTGCATGGTGTAGATTGGTAAATAGTTACCATAATGATCTCACACTTAGTAGGATGAGAGATATGGATGGGAAAGGTAGAATAAATAATAAGGTAACACAATGTTAAACACCACAAATGACCTTCAATATATCTAATCTAAAGGAGAGGTGTCATTGTAAGAAGGTTTCATCTTCTAAAATTGTATGAGGGCAGAAGTTTGGAGATAATGTCTACCACTATGAGTCATTTTTTAGGAGGTGGGGGTCTATCCAGATCTACAAAGCTGCTTTGGCCAAGGTTCATCACCACTATGAGCTATATTTTAAGGGCAGTAGTGAAGTGATGATCTGTAAATAATTTATTTGTAAATCAAGTAGATTCTACATTGAAGTTAGAAACATGGTGAGCAACAGAGGATGGACCTTGCCCAACCCAAGATCTATATGGGTAGGATAGACAAATAGTGGTCATGTCTACATCCTCTATCATAACTCCATGTAACCAATGACTTATTGGTTCCACTAGGTTGAGCCTAACCAACAAGAATTTGTGAGGTTGAGAGAAGACAGTGGTTCCTTTGCTATAGATGAACATTCATCTGGCACAAAAAAAAGATTGCCATGTTGGATTAGGTACTACCAATGGTTGGGGTCTAATGTTTAGAGCTTATGGCAATGGGCTGGTAGTAAGAGGATGGTATAGGGGACAAGGTGAAAATGTATTGTTGTGAATTCATGATGGCCTACCTCTGATGGAAGAGTTTCTATAGTGTCAAGGATTTGGGAGTTACCACCACTAGTAACAGTGGAAATTTCAAAGGTGTGAACATTATAGCAGCCCATGGTTGGAAACCAATTTACATCAACTAGGCCAAATGTGATAATGACATAAATGACCATCAGGACTATAAAGGTCATGAGATGACAAAGCAAGGAAATACATCAGATGTGAATTGGATGATAAGGGTAACAAAAATATATCATGATGGTGTATAATGGCTTTATCAAGATGACCAATCATATCAAGGGTGATGTGTCCATGTGAAAAGGTAGGTTGACATGACTGCTTTAAGTAGAAAGACTATTCAAGGAAATCAATGACATCATATGACCTTCTAAGTTGGTGGAATAGAGAACCAAGTCAATGAGGAAGAATGGATAGGTATTCTATTTAAAGAGTCATGATAAAGACCAGTACTAAGATCAAATCATGTCTTTCATATGAGCATATCTATCTTCACATAATCATCATTCAAATTTCCAATGTAAATGATGGTGTATGTCCCTCCACATACTAATACTACCATCTTTGACCACATTCATCATCAATAACAACAACAATAATGAATAGGAGTGTCGTCCCCTCATCCTGCACTAATACTACCATCTAGCTCATGAGGTAAATTTTCCTAAATAAATGATGCCTTCTTCATAAGTTATGTCGATGTATATATGTCAACATAATTCTTTGAAGTAATCAAGTAGAAGGATGGTTGAACACAAATCCAGAGTCACCAAATAATCAGTCTAATGCTTAAGTAGGAAAATAATGTATGCATTGATTTAAGCAATGTGTAATTTGATGACTATGTATGTGTTATGTGACTCTTCACACCATAAATAAAATATTACATAGTTTGATGTCAACATGTACAAAATGTGTTGGATGTCACTGGTTGGATGCTATGGTTATGATTATGATTGGTATGGTTATGGTTATTGTAATCTCACTTTATGTAAAAAGAATGATTATTGTTATTTCAATGTTGGACGGTATAAGTCATGAGGAAATCACCAACTAAGAACATTAGGAATAGGGAATAATGCTTTTCTTTTGACAAAGATTGAAAATAGACATAAGTGGAATCGAATTAATGAATATAAGCCCTTTAAATGCTATGCATGAGTGGTTGTTAGTTGATAAAAAGGGTTTCTTGATCACAAGGTGTCAAGTAATGTCTAAATCCCTTAATTTACAGAGAGTTTAAAGGGAATATGGGTGATAGGTGGTGTGAAGGGTGATGGGTGATATGCATGATAACCTCATGTGAATTAATTTGCCTCTTCTATAAGTGACCTAATAATGGTAATAGATAAGTCCATGTTGTACACTAGATGTAGATTGATTAATGTGAGAAATCTACATGTGGAATTCGATTATGGATTCTGACTTATTATATTGCTAGAGAGCCAATTGTGGCTTTATAATTTGTTGTGATAGTGTATATTTTGCTTTATTTTTGTATATGAGAAGTTGATCGATGTGAAAAGCTTCTAAAAAATTAATCTGATTTTAACAAAGTGAACTTAGTCATCCTTCAAGAGAGTGGTCTAAGCTTATTGTCTTTGGTTAATGATCTTGATAGTTGTCCTTCAAGGGAAAAATCTACCATACATTTGGTAGTTTTTATTTTATTTTTGGATAGGTGTCCTTTGAGGGAGCAGTCTGTAATGCTTCAAGTATTGAACCAAGTAATTGTTGCAAGATGAATATGTTTAAACATGGACTAATATAATTAAGTTCAGAGGTTTACCTTTATGAGGGCAAAATTCTACACAAGAAGTTCAATGATATGTGAAAGGGTGTGGTTTTGAGAGACAATGAACATGAGATTCCATCGTGTTAGAGACAAAAAGTATCCATGAGAACCATGATATGGGTAGAGCCATGGTACCCATATTTAGGATTAGGCCATGACTATGACAGTTAATCACATGGTTCTATGTTGTAATAAATTATCCTCAAAAGGGGAGGAGGAAGATGAGTGAAGGTTAAAATCTCATAATCAAAGGATGAGTTGAAGTTAGACAAACAGGTGAGCTTGATCCCTTTTTAACATAAAAAAGGATGCAAATGTGAAGCATTGAGAGGTTCAAGTTCTGATTTGCCTTCAAAAGAGGACAAATGATAAGATCATGATCCATACTTATGGGTAATGATGTAGGGTCCAATCCAATTGAAAGAAAACTTGCCTCATTTACTCTTCTCCATGTTGGTCACCTATTGGTTTTCTTTTAGGACAAGATCTATGATATAGAGTTCTCATTGTTTAAGGTGCTTGTTATAAGCATGGCTAATACACTCTTGATAGATGTAAAGATGTTTAAGGGAAGCAAGGTGGTGTTCATCAAGCAATTCAAAGTGTACAAGGTGTTCTTGACAATAATCATCTTTAGAAATGATGTCATGTAAGGAAATATAAAGAGAGGGAATCTAGACTTCAAGAGGTAGAATAGCCTCTATGCCAAAGACCAGGGAAAAAACTGTAGCACTTGTTGTGATTCAGATACTATTGCGATAGGCCCATAAAACAAATGGGATGTGTATGTGCCAATCCTGGCCTGAAGCACTTATAACTTTGGTCAACATTTTGATGAGAGTTTTGTTGGAGGCTTTTGCCTATCCATTTGCTTGTAGATGGTAAGGTGAGGAATGGTTGAGTTTGATGCCAAAAGCATCATAGAGGGCTTGACATTTTTTGGTTTTGAATTATTCGCCATTATCTATTATGATTTTGTGAGGGACACCAAAATGATAGATAATGTGATGATTGATAAAATTTATAATTTTTTTAGCTTTGATGGAGATAAGGGGGATGGCCTCTACCCATTTAATGAAATATTATGTAGCGGTTATGATATATTAGTGTCACTAAGAAGAGTGAGGATTGATTTTTCCAATGAGATCTAGCCCCCACAATGAGAAGGGCCAATAATCTATGGATACCTAAAGGTTGTGAATGGGCACATGATGCAAGTTAACATGTTCTTGGCATTTAACACACTTATTTACATAGTCATAATAGTTCTGATTAAGGGTAGGCCAATAATAACCCAGGCGTAGGAATATTTTGTTGATAATGAGGCCACTAAAATATCCCCCACAAACTCCATCATGGGTTTCTTTGATGGCATGAGGAATATTTTGACTACGTAAAAAATGGAGGAGAAGACCATCAAAGCCACGTTTATACAAGATTCCCCCTACTATGGTATAATGAGAGGTGTCCTGCACAAAGGCCTTTTGAGCATTATTTAAGAGGTTGGGTGGAATGATGCCCAGGTTAAGGTAATTAAAGGTTTGGGCATACTAAACATCAGAAGGAGATGCCTCCACACTAAAGATGGTTGGAAGGTCTGAACTAATATATGAGGGCCTAATTAAATGGTGGATGGTGACAAACAATTTAGATTCTGTAGGTTGAGAAGGTATTCGAGATGCAAGAGAGGCCATTGGGTCTATAGATTTATTAGTAGATTGAGGCACTAATTGGATCTGATAACAGTTAAAAGATGTTAAAATCTCATCAATAAGGAGCTTATACTTTTATAAAATTTCATTTTTACACTAATAGGACCCATTGACCTGGTTAATCATGAGTTGAGAATCACCGAAGATAAAAATGGTTTTGATTTTTAAGGCGAGAGTAGTTTGGAGACCGATGACCAAAGCTTCATATTTTACCATGTTGTTATTACATTCAAAGTCAAGTTTAAAGGATAGTGGAATAGGTTCACCATGAAGGGGTATGATAAATTTCCCTTTACCCCCACCATGTCGACATTTAGTGTTATCTTTGGTAAGAGGGTTCTCCCTGAGAAATAGTTGTAATAGACTCATTAAAAAATGTTAATAAAATGGGTGGGTTATCTAGTAGAGGGGATTTAGATAATTGATCAGTAATGACCTACCCTTTAATGGATTTTTTATGAAGAAACTCAAGATCAAACTCAGCTAGAAGCATGAGCCACTTGGCCATACACTGATTTTGATATGGCTTAGAGTGCACATACTTGAGTGGGTTGGTGTTAGTGATAACATATGTTTTATGATTAAGAAGGTAGTGACGAAGCTTAGAGGAAAAAAAATGAGAATGAGACAAAGCTTTTCAGGATGGGTATATCATGTTTCATACTCTAGAAGCGTGCAACTAATATAGTAAACAGCTTGCTCCTTGTTTTGTTCATCTTGATGAGCTAGCATGGCACATAAAGAGTGATTAGTGGCAAATACGTAAAAGTAGAAAGGTTGATCATCCCTAAGTGGGATAAGAATAGGAGGATAAATCAAGTACTCTTTGAGTGAATCAAAGGCTCATTGATAATCTTTGGTCCATCTAAAGGAGATGTCTTTTTTCAAGAGGTGGTGAAAGGGTTAGCATCTATCCGATAATTGAGAGATGAAGTGATGGATAGATTGGAGTTTTTCCTATAGACTGTGAAGTTGATTAAGGTTTGTTGGAGAAGGAATTTCTAGGATGGCCTTGAATTTAACAAGGTCAATCTTAATTCCATGGAGGGAGACGATAAAGCCAAAAAGCTTTCTAAACAAAACCCTAAAAATATATTTCTTGGGATTGAGTCAAACATGAAATTGGATTAGTCGGTAAAAAATGATAGTAAGAATAGATAAATGGTCCTTACAAAGTTTAGATTTCCTGAGGAGATCATCCATATAATCCCTACAATTTTATGAATGAGATCATGGAAGACATAGGTCATGGCCCATTGATAAGTTGCTCCTATGTTTTTTAAGCCAAAAGCTATGACCCGATAGTAGAAGGTTCCCAAGGAGTAATGAAGGTAGTTTTATGTTGGTCTAAGGGGGTAATCAAGATCTGATTGTATCCTAAAAATCCATCCATGAGGGATAACATCTCATGACCTTCGGTAAGGTCAACTAATTGGTCAATGTTGGGTAAAAGAAATTCATCTTTGGGGCATGCAAGGTTAAGGTCTTGAAAATACAAATAAAGGTGGAGTCCCATAGTGGGCTTGGTAATGGGAACATTATTAGTGACCCATTGTGGGTAGTCAATGGGTTAAATAAAGTTGACGGATAAAAGATGTAGAAGTTCTTCCTTGACGAGAAGATATATACAAAGGTGTATTTTGTGAAGCTTTTACCATACTAGCTTAGCCTATAGATGGGTAACGATGTTATGAAGGGAAATTGAAGGGTCAATCTTGGGCATATCCTGATAAGACCAAGTGAATGCGATGCTACAGTCCCAAAGGAAGGTGGGATAATCATATTTCTCATTTGAGTTCAAGTATTGGCCTAGTTTAATGATACAAGGATTCTCCTAGGTTTCTAAGTTAATATCAATAGTTGATTCATTGAGCATGGTCTAGTTTTCTAGAGGGAAGGATTTATGGATGGGAGAGTCTCTTGTACCAAGGTAGGTGAGGATACAATTGTCATCTTGGTGCTAAATGGTATAGATGGTAGGTGAATCGTGGTCAATCATTTCAAGGTGGATTAGAGGAAAGGTTTTAGTTTGGCCACTGTGTTGATAGGTTAGTGGGCCTAAATTAATAGTAATGATAAGAAAAAAAGTTGGATGGGATGATGTCAGAGTCTCTAGATTGAGAATATGTATTAGGAGAAGATGAAATCTCTTTCATGGGGATATCAATAGGTTTTGATGAGGTGGGTTCTTCTAGTGGTTCAAACTCAAGCCTAAATAACTCACAATGTTTTTGAGTCTTGATAATGGGTAATTCATAAGGTCCTTATTCGTATAGGCCCATACTAAATCCTTTCCAAGAATAGCAGTGAAGATAGGTTCTTGTAAAGGTTGGGTTGTTTAGATAGGAGAAATTAGAAGTGAAAGGTTGAATATATGGAGTGGTGATAGAAGTGAGGAGTGGTCAATCAAGTCCCCCATAGATAAAGTATGTTTGATTGTTTGGAAGTCCAAAGTGGATGATGGTACCTATGTTGGGGTCATAAGAAGGGTCATTTTGAAGGTTCCCATATTCTTGGGGAGTGGGAAAGGCATATAAGACTATAATTTGGTACTCCCCAAGAGAAAGGTGTTGGAAAGTTTATGTCAAGGAGTCCTCAACAATAATATGGGAAGAAGGGATAGATGCACTAGTTGAGCCTTCATCATTATTAAGGGTAGAAGCACTATGGGTGGTGGTTGATGGTGTAGTTGTGTTAATGGGATTGGTTGACTATGAGGGAGATGAAGGTGGAAGAAGGACATCATTAGGCCTATAGGTCATGTTGTAACATGTAAAAGGATTGGGATCGGCCTTGATGGTTATGACTTTCCCTTCATATTCTAATTTAACACATCAATGTAAAGTGGAGGGGATGCAACTCATAGCCTAGATCTAGGGGCATCTGAGTAGAATGTTATATTTGAATTCACCCTCTACAACATAAAATATCTTGGGGATGGTGTGAGGTCCTAAGCTTATTTGAAGAACAATGGTCCCTAAGGTAGTGGCCATGGTGTCATTGAAGGAGCAAAGAACTGCTATGATTTTAGCCATGATATGCTTTAGTAAATATAGTTGATCAAAAGCATGGGAGGAGATTATGTTGATGCTGGCTCCTCCATTAATCATCACCCTTTTGATGTGGATGTGATTGATATATATATATAGTGATAAATAGAGGTGGGTTGGATTCCTCAAAGTGTGTTGAAGGTATCTCAGAATCTTAGAAGGTGATAACGGCATAATGTTGGAGGGTCCCAACAAAGGAGTCAAGGGATTGGGGGTCATCTATCTGAACCTCAATGGATTGTAGGGCATCCATTAATGCCTGATGATGATGAGGTGAGGTGTTGATCAAGTCGTAAAGGCTCATCTTCACCAGTGTTTGATGAAGTTTCTTTAACATAATTTATTGAATGGTTGTAGAGGAAATGTTTAGAGGTACACCTAGGATGGATACTCTGGGTCTAGGTGATGGCCTGGGTGGTGGTGTTGGTATTTGGTCTTGGTTAGGAGGTTGATAATCTGAAATATATGTCCATAGAATGGACACATTGGCTCTTTATTTACCCCTCTTTTGTGCTCGAGATCAGGTAATCATGTGGATGGTATGGATAATGGGCTCAGTTGAACTAGGTGATTGCTTTGGCTCCTCACCCTTTCTTGTAGATGAGAGTGAGGAAGCCAACGTAGGTTTGGATAGTGGTTGGATTGGTTGGGTTGGTAGTTAGGTTAGTAAGGAAGGTGAAAGTGGTTCACCTGATGATAGATCATCATCCTCATATAAATGATGAATAAAATCTTGGAGAGCTTTGAAACTCTCTGTGTTATGCCCTAGTTTCCTATGGTATGCACAGATCTGAGTATCATTAAACCAAGAGGGTTTGGCACTAGAAGGGTTGAATGGTTTAATAGGTGGAAGTTCAATGGAGGAGGTTTGAAATAGCCTCTATAAAATAATAGAGTAATATATCTTCAGAGGTGTTGAGGGTGTTGAGATGCTTGTTGGGGAAATAAGAACCTTCTTAGGCATGGTCTTGACCTTAGAGAGGGCTAGTGGTTAGGTAATTTTTGTAGATGGTTTAGATTGGGTTGGCTTAGTTATAATCAAGTTAATGGTAGATGGTTTCAAAGTAGAGGATGGGGGGTTGATAATAGGTGGAAAATTAGAGGGGAATAAATTAGTTAAGAATGATGAATAAGTTGATGGTGTAGGTGGTGGAGGGATAGGCATAGAAAAGGGTGTTGGTTTAATTGAAGCAAAATAAATGACTAGGATGGTAGAAGGGTGGGGTCCCCAAATAGATGGTAAATGAGAAGGAGGTGACATAGGTCTAACTTGAGGATGAGGTTAAATTAACTATACCCTTTATTCCATCTTGGTTGGTGGTTTGTTAGGTGGCCTAGAGGGGATTAGGCTTGATTTTATGGGGGAATGGGTGGTACTAGGTGTGGGAAAGATACCCAAATTCTTGGTTGGTTTAGATAGAAGATTATGAGATAATCTAGGTGGAGGTGGGTGATATGGTTCCCTCACATTTTGGGGGAAAGAGATGTTTGATGATGGGGTGGTAAGGTTGGAAAGTGGATGCTAATGAAGTTAAGAGTTTAATTCTATTTTGGTATGGGATCCCCAAATGATGGTAGGAAGTGGTTCTATCCAAGTTGGGTTGTGAGGCAAATAACAAACTTTGCACTAACCAAGAAAAGGGCTTATAAATAGGTTTTGTTCTTTGATCTATTGTTTCAAATGTCAAGACCTTGGGTGAAGAAGAGGGGATGGTTCCTTCATCTCTACTTGAGTTAGAATGTTCCAAAATAATGGTTGCTTATGGGGTGATTAAAAGATGGGATGTTTTTTTGATCGAAGATATATGTATGGTCCTAGCTCCTTCCTTTTCTAGGGTATCCAAAGGAGAAGATGGGATTTCTACCATTTCACTTGGTGGGGTAGAGGAAGGGGTGGTTAGATCAATGGCTAGTTATATAAAAAGAGAGGTGGGCATAGATATGGTTTGATCAAGTAGAGAAGCAAAGGTTATAGATCCTTTTACCTGGGTATCTGAAGGGGTAAGAGGTGAATTTACTTCTTCAATAGGTGAGGTTGGTGAAGATTCAATGGGAATATGAAGCTCATCCTCCATGGGCTCATTTATGATGACATTGATTGTGTGTACCTCATGAGACAAAGATGGTTCAAATTGATTGTCATGGGTTTGGGTAGGTGGAGGATGGTTAAGAAATGGTTTGATAAAAATATCAAGAGAATGGTTGGGGGGTACATTAGGGTTGTCAAATGTCAATTTGCCATTGTCAATCAGGTTTTAGATAAGACTTTTAAAAGTGTTACACTAGTTTATGTCATGTATGATGACCCAATGGAAAGCATAATGATTATTTTCATTGTAACACCCAGGCACAAGATGAGAGTAGTCAAATTGTTGAGGTGGCTTGATCGATGGGAGTTGAATAACATTAGATTATATCAATTTATCCAACATAGAGGCATAAGATTCCCTTATAGGGGTGAATTATTTAGGGTGAACTCAGCTTTGATTTTGGTTTGGTGGGTAAGAAGGATTAGAAGGTGTGTTTTGACATGGCTAGTTAATGGATGGAGGTGGGGTATTTCTCAAGACAATCACACTTGGAGATGTTTTGGCTTTATAATTGGGCTGGTTAGTTGTTTTGGAGGAAGAGGAGTCATTAGGTTTAAAAGTGAAATTCTTATTTCACTATTTCAATTTACCCTCATCTATGGATCAGTTCTTGAGTTTGCGTGCCATTATGAATGCTTCATCAAAGGTTCTAAATGTTTACACCTGAAGGGTGGGAGCAATGTGTTTTGTGCATCCCCAAAATAAAATTTCAATGAGTTTTTTTTTGGGGTAGTGAAAAGGATAATTGATTAATGAGGCGTTGCCATCATGCAACGAAGTCAACAATTGATTTATCATCAAACTGTCTGATAAAATAGACGTCAGTTATGGAGACCTTCTTGGATATATTGATAGAAAAATATTCTAAGAAAATTTAGGCAAGTTGAGAAAATGAGAAGATAAAATGTCTAGGAAGGGCACTATACCAATCCAAGGTGGACCCTGATAAAGACATAGGGAAGGTTTAGAGAAGGAGGGAATCATCATAGGTAATCAAATAAAAACAATGGTGAAATTCCCTCAAATGTTGTTAAGGATCCTCCTTCCCCTAAAACTTAGAGAATTTGGGAAGCTCCCATTGAGGAGGATAAGCATGAATCAGGACAAAAGGGTTGATAGGTTTATTGCAAATTTGGTCATAGGATAAAATATTATGGGACTTAGAAATAGATGATTTGAGTTGGGTCATCTTATCTACAAGCATCTTGATCAGGTTGGGTTGGGGTTGGGCAACTACATAATTCAGTGGCAAGTTTTGTTGAGGTTGGGTTGTAGCTATGAATTGGTATGTGGTAGGAGGTACAAAAGTGAGCATATAGTGGTATGTGGTAATTTGAGGTTGGGATAGTGTTCCCACAAGACTGATAGGCATTAAGGGTTATGTGGAAGGTGCAATATTTCCTAATGGGTTGGGAATATATTAATAGGAGGCTACAAGGGCTTGTAGAGGAATTGATAATGATTGGTTTAGGGGTACATTTGGGTTGGTTGATGGGGGCAGGGTTTAGGTTGGTAATGTTAAAGTGTTTATGGGTTGTTGAGGGATAGTGATCCTATTAATAATAGGGAGAAGTGTTTTTGGTATGTAGAGTACTAGGTTTAAAAAGGGGTTGAGGTTGGTATATTGGTTAAGCTAAAGGGAATGGTAAAAATGAGTATGGAAGACCTTGCATCGACAAAAGGGGTAGAAGTGATGAGGGGTAAAGTTGAGCCAATTTTAGAGGTATTGATTGAGGTAACAATTTTTTAGGTGGTGGTGGTGGTAGGTGGACCAATGGTAGAAGATGAAGCTTGGTGAACAGAAGAGTGGGATGATGCAACACCAACCATGAGGTGGTGTGGCATACCATAGGGTGGATCTATGAGAGGAACCAAAGTAGTCAAAGTATGGTAGGCTAAGGTATTAAGATAGTGTTGTAAAGCAACTAGATTATTATCTATAAAGGTGACAAAATATGAATCACCTTCAAGGATTATTGAAGGCACCGTAGGTGGGGGAGAATGGTGTGGTGAAATGTGGGGAGATCTATCAATGTCTGAGGTATAATCCATAGATGAGGATGAAGAAGAAGATGGTGGTGGGTTGTTTTGGTTTTTCACTTATTTTTTGGTTAATACCATATGAGAAATTTAAAAATGGATAACGAAGCTCTCACATCACACAATGAGCAAACAAAGAAAAACCCAAAGCAAATAAAGCACACACTAAAAGTGTAATTAATCCTAGGATTTATTTTAAATCACTTTTGGCTTATATTAAAGAGTGTGAAAGGGGAAATTGGCTTGTCAGTCAGGTACTAGAAAATCTATCTAAATATGGTTTTGGGTTGAATTTTGGTGCTCAAATAATCTAAACTAGACTAGGTACATGACCTAGTACTAGGGGCTTACTCCCCTCACTTCATGATCCCACAACCAATGCATGCACTTAGCCAATATATACCATTTGTCTATAGTTTATACTCTGTCAGAGAATGGAGTGGGTCCTCCCCTTGGTGATGAAATACAAATGGGATCATCAGGTATGTTAAGGTGATCCAAAATGTGATGAAATCCTAATGGGCCTTGTCTTAAATATGATTTTATGTTTAATTTATGTGTGTGGTTTGGTAATGTAGTATATTTATGCTATGATTATTTCATAATGTGTCTAACTAATTTAGGTGAGCTAATCATTAAGTAGGTAATATAATGAATTCACTCAATTTTAACCCAAAATAAGAGTTTGGTGTCTTTTTATGTAAACAATGAATAACTGAAATGCATTTAAATACAAGATGTAAAATACAACCTATCCCTAGGATGAAAACTTTTTTTCTTTTTTTTTAGACTTTTGGAAAAAAAAGCAAAGAACTTTTTTTTAGAATTTATAAATAATAGAAATGCAAGAGAATTGAAATTTCACTAAATGCAACTATATGTCTAAAAAACTACGAATGCATAAGGGGTCCCACCAAGCGTGCCAAAAAAATTCTCTCTAGTTTTTGCTTTTTGCTGAGTATGAAAAGAAGAAACTATCAATAAGGGTAATGGTTATGAGAACTTGGTATAAAGTGCACGCGTTGGATCTAAGTGATTGTTGAGAGATCCTCTTTGGCTTAGAAGGATGACATGAAAATAAGAAAATATTGAAAGAGACTTGTTTGTTAGACAAGTAGATGGGTGGATTGCCTAGCATGAGCTAGATCCTAGAATCAAAAGCTTTCTAAGAGGCTGTCAATCCACCTACTTTAAATAATTAAGTTGAAATTATGAAATAAAAGGATTTTTCATAAAAATATCAAATTATTGATATTAAAAAATAAAAAGTAACTAAATTTAAGACAATGAAGTTAAATGCTTTTCTAAATTAACCCGAAATGAAGCAACTACTTTGATTATACTAATGCTGAAAATTGGTTTAAAGCAAGGTTGTGGTTTTGGGTTTGGAAACAGTTTGGTTTGTCTTGTGACAAGGGATAAAGTTTTGGTTAAGGTTGGTAAATGGTAAAATTGGTAGAGATAAATGGTGGTTAATGAAGATAAATGGGTAAATGGTCTAGAAAGCAAAGAAGCAAATGGTGGTTAAGTAGGCAAAGTTATGGTTATGGTTCAAGATAATAAAAAGAAGATAAAGGATAAAGATGGTAAGGGGATAAAGGCAAATGGACAAATGATAAAAGGGTAAGAAATAAAGAAGGTCAAAGGGATAAATCGATAGGTGGTGAAGAGGTAAATGGGTGAAAGGGATAAGAAAGAAAGGAGGTAAAAAGGGGATAAAGGGATAAATGGTGAAAAGGTAAATGGGTAAATAGAATAATGAGAAAGAAGAGGTTAAGGGTAAATAGGAAAATGGGTGAAAGGAAAATAAGAAGGCCAAGGGGTTATGGTTTTGAGGTCAAAAATTAAGAGGCCAAAGGGGGATATGGAAGAAGAAATTGAAATTGTAAAATAATACAAAATTACCTTGATGTTTATTGAAGATGGCTTAAAGATGGTTGGTTGAAGATGCTTTGTTGAAGATTTTGGTAGAGTTTCATTGATTGAAATATTCTCTCCAAGGTGATTATAATCTCCTTAAATTGGATGACCTCCTTCAAAAACCTATCATAAAATGTTAATGACAAACAATACTCATTTGCCACTTTTCAACTTAACCTTGGGTAAAGGAGAGGGGGGTATTTATATCATATGTTGTGAAGAGTCATTTCAAAAGATAAATAGTAGAAATATGGCACCATTTTATATGTGGTGGATGAATTAGTCAAAATGAGGTGGGTGGGGATTCCTATTTGGGTTGGTGAGTGTCCCATTTGGGTTAAGAAGTCAAAAATAGGTGCCCTTTGTCTTTCCCAAGGTAGGTATCTTCTTTTGAAAGTTAATTTCATGTGTGAAGGTAAAATACATGTTGAATAATGGTTTATTGAGTGGAAATTCACCATATTTAAAGGGGGGCCTTGTGATGCTTAAATAAGGTCATCAAGCACTTTGGGAAGGGTCCCAGGTGGGGTATGATGTCGCACATCAAGCCACCTCACTTTTAAGCTATGTCACTTGCCATACCACTTCCCAAATCACCTTCTATGTTACTTGACATGTCACATGCCATGTCACTTGCCTTGTCATCATGAATAGTGATAGTGGGTCCCATAGTAAATAGTGATAGTGAATAGTAATTTTAAATAGCAATTTCAAATAGTATTATGTGAATAGGAGAATAGTGATTTAGTTATTTTAAGAGAGGTTTTTTAGGAGTTAAAAAGGTTTAAGGGGTATTTAGGGGGATCCTGAGACATTTAGTCATCAAAAACTACAAGTGTACAGTTTTCTAATATTTACAATATTGTATATTTATGAACAATATCAAAACTCCAAACAATAAAAAATTGAATAACTATTAATAATACTAAATTATTATAATAAATATTAATAATTTAAAATTAAAAAAGTAAAAAAATATTAATTAAAAAATTTAATAAATTGTTTAAAATTCATAAATGTGAAATAAAAACCAAACCTAACTAATAGCATAGAAGTGGTAAAGAACTAGTCCAAATGCCAAACAAAAACCAAAAAATTAAAAGTAATTGTTTTAATAACTTATTATTATAGATGAAATGTAAAATAAATACATACATTTAAGTTTAAGTTTTATTTTGGGACTCTTTTCATTAAGATTAGGTTTTGGTTTTTTTTTTCAAAGTTCATTTGGTTGGTGTGTAGTTTTGTATTTTATTTTTATAATATATTTTATTTTATTTTTATTTATTTTCTTTTAATTTTTAAGGTTTGATTTTTAAATATTTTTGTATTCTTCTTCCTAGTTTGTATTTAAAAATATTTATATGATAATTTTAAAGTAATTATACATTTTATTTATTAAATATGATAAATAGATTAATATTATTTTATTTAAAAAAAATTAAATTTTTTAATTTTTTTTAAATAATTATTTTCAATGATTTATAATATATTTCAGTATTCATTTTGGATATAGTAATAATGAGATTCAATTATATTTACAAGTAATGTTATTAATATTCAATTTTTTATTTATGATAAAACTATGATTGTGTTTAATGTGCTTTTACAAGTTCAATTTAAAATTAATAAAGTAGTGATAAAATTGGATTACCTTCAACGCCTCCTTCATCACTAAGGAGATGCCCCATGCATTGTTACTTATGTGTCACATACATTCATTAATTTTAATTTTAGAATACGTTTTCACAAATGAACTAATTTGTTTGAAAATTTTATTATTAATTTAAAATTTTATTTTATTAAATTATTATTTATCCTTTATCAATACTTATTTCTTATACTTATTGAAAAACTAATTTATTTTATTTTCATTTTCATTTTTAGTATCATTTCATTTATTTATTTTTATTATATCTAATTTCATTTAGATACTTTCAAATAATTTATATTTAACTAAAATCATAAAATTTTCTCTCTTCATGACATATTTCATTATATTTTCTTCTTGATGTTGGATAATTGAGTGTGATTTGAAAGGCCAATCCAAAAAAACATAGTTGTTTTTTATTAGAATAGCAAGAGAAGAGGGTCTTGAGCCCTATACAGAACAACCCCTAGGGCAAAAAAGCCTCAGACATGCTAGTAACAACACTCTAACAACTCAAAAACAACAACCTATACTAAACAATAACAGAACCTGACCTAGCAGGTCTAACACCCTTAGGACAAGTACGAGTCTGAGAATCTAGCTTAGGAAGACCTCTCTTCCTCCATTGGACAATAGTCCAATACTCATTCATATCTCCAATCACAGAGTTAGAAGATGAAGGAGGTGAAAAACTCACTAAATATTTAGAAGGGGGTGTGGCTTGGGTAAATGCCACAATAGCATCATACCAATCCACAACCTGCACACCAACAGTTGTGTCTTTAACTTAATGACAGCAATAGGGAGGATCCCTATGGTCAATCTAGTAGCATCAGTAGGGGAGACAACAGGCCAAGTTCTTATTATAGCTCCAATGGTAGCATTCAAATATGTTGGCTCTTTAACAACAACAATGGTTGAGATCTTAGTAGTAGTCCCAACATCTTTAACAATAGTAGCGACAAGGGAGGTTGCCCCAATAAGGAGCTCAACCTCCTTAGAGGACTCATCCTCTTGAGATAGATAGTCCTCTTGGGATGCACTGATAATCAAGTGTTCCAAATGAACATCTTTCCACCAAGTAATAGCTCCCTTGTGGTGTGAGAGAGGACACCTAGAGACATAATGACTAGTACAAAAATAACTTCTACATCTAAAGGGAGAACCTCATAATCCAATAGTTATTTCTAGGGCCTTTCCCCTACCAAAAAAACCACATCACCATGAAGAGGTTTGGATATATCAATATTCACCAAGATGCATGAAAATATGGAGTGTCCCATAAAAGAGGTAATAGAATCAAACTTAAGGAAGTGACCTATAGCATTGTCGACACCCTCAAAGTAAGAGACCTCCTAAAACTGGAGAGGGAGATTTGGGAGATAGACCCAAATGGGTCTAATGTTAATCAGCTTAGTGAGGGGATTAAAAAATAGATTCTAGGGTTTGATGGAAATGGAATGCTCACCCCACATTCAAACCCTACCATCAAGTACTAAATCTTGTTGCTCTGAGGAAGCAAAAGTCATAATAAAAAACCTCTTGCACAGGGAAATAATTCAATCTTGCCTTCAATAACTAGCTTCCATGACTCTATGACCCAATTGTAGATATTGGGTAGAGAGGGCCAAAACCCATTGAATATACAAATCACTCCTCTATTGTGATAGTACTCCTTATTTTATGTGACCTCCAAGCCACACAAGACAACAGGGGACTCCCAAGCACAAGGGATCAACTTCGAACCATGTTGGAGTGAGCAAGACTAGGTACCTATTCCAATCACAACATCAAAGAAGGACTTAAGAAACCTTACAGCCTGAGTAGAATCATGCTAGGAATTTAGGGTAGATGGTGTCATGGGCATCACACCAACAACAGTCACCCCCAGCACTAGGCAATGTCCCAATAGTGAGATCACCTTGCTCAAATGATGTCCTAGCAGCATCCCTTGGCTCAAATTGTTCACCAACAATAACACCAGACAACACACCAAAAATAGTAGAAGACTCTATAGTAATAGCATTAGCAAACCCAGGTGGCACACCAACAGTAGTAGCCAAACCTTGCAAGCAAAGCATGTGGGTGGGAAGAGGAGAAGGAGAGGCCATTTCAAAAATTAAATTAAAATTCACATAGTTGTTATCACAAGTACACTCTACATTATTTATTAACTTGTACAATAAAATGATAATATTTTGTTTAATTTAACTTGGGATTTTAAACAAGTTGACCTTACTAGTTCCTCTTATAGATAACATAAGTAAAGAAATCTATATATTTAGTTTAAATATATTTTTTTAATAAAAAAAATTTTTACTAATTATTATTTTTCTATTCACTAGTAGAGTTTTAAAAATTTAAAATAAAATTAATAAAATAAAAATTAATTTTATAACAAATTAAGATTTTTTTCTATATATCAACTTCTTATTTTATATATTCTTTCTCTATTCATGTACTTGATATTTTACCTATATATCTATCATAATGTCAAACCATTTAATTTCATCAACATCAAATTATTTATGTGAGAAAAAAAATAGAAAATTATTTTTATAATTCAAACATTAATGGCTACTTACTCACATGGATCAACTCTATATTTATTTCTATAAATTTAATGATGATATATAACTTTATAGAAATTGATCTTGGTAATCTAATTTTGAAGCAATGTCTAAATTATTTTTATCAATTCTTCTAAATTATCATGTTAAAAAAATTAATCCAATATATTGAGTGAATTAATTCACTTATCATGATAGAAACATTTTTTTAGTGAAGAGTTACAAACTCTATGATTGAATTCACATTATATATTTATGAACAATATCGAAATTTGGGAGATAGGGAAAACCAAATAGTTATTTATAAGTCTGTGAATCTGAGAAAAGAGATGTGTGATTAGAAGTATCAAAAAGATGGTTATAAGTTGTAAATTATCATCAATTATCATCCCAAGTAGATATGTCATGGAGATGGGTGTTTTAATTATTTTTGGTTTAAGATAGATTTAACTATGCATAAATGAATATAACTAATGCATAAGGTAAATATATAAAATATTTTTCTAAAATAGTAAATCATATCAATTATAGTATCTAATACTATAAAAAATAATAAATAAATGTGAATGGAATTTATTTGATAAGCAATTAAATATATGAAAATCAAAACAAATGGAATAGTCATGCCTTGACAAGATTCTTAAATTTTGGAAGTGTAGCCCCAATCTAAAAGGAATGAATGAGCTTTGTGTAAAATATGGATTGCATACTATACAAATATGATATAAGAAAACACAACCATCTAAAGACATGAATATCATGACAAATATGATGTGAATATAAATGATGATGTGTGTTTGTGAGGAAGACCTAGATGTATTCCATAAGGTCTTACAATACAAATCACAAACCAAAAATCCTATTGGCATCATAAGTGATTGTAAAAATAAAAACCTAAAATCATATAATAATGTATGTGAATAGATTATATATATATATATATATATATATATATATATATATATATATATATATATATATATATATATATATATATATAAAGGGGATATTTGAGAGTAATGATTAAATGGAGATGCAAGGTACCACATAGGTGATGTATAAATCCTTCATAGAGGTGAGACACTCTACTCAAGTGGGTAAGGTCAAAAATTATTGACATAAAAGACCTAAGAAATCCCACTAAACAAGCACAACATTGGGATAATAAGCGAGGTATATAGATCATCCCATGAATGCTATATGCATGAAAATTTAAAATATCTAATATTCTCACATCAAATTCCCCATTCTTCAAGACACCTTACAGAGTCATTGGCCTACTGTGAAGATTGGGTGTTTGTGTGAGAAAGTTTTTGGCATTGGAATGTAAAAATATATAATTATAGAATGGTATATTACCTATTCCACACTCTACTTACCTATTTCACCCCAATAGACCTTAGTTCTATCATGAGGCTAACTGTGGAATTTGAGCTTCGACTATAATAGGTTTTATTCCCAACAAAGATCAAGTATTTTAGTGTGATATAACTTTTAAGGTTTTATTTTTTTGGTTTTTTTTAGATTTGGGTTTTATATTCATCCTCCATATGTTTATATAAATACCAATCATGGTTGATGTAGATATCTAACACAATAGGGCTTACCTCTAGTCATTAGAGAGGAGAATCTAAAGACCCTGGTGCCAAAAAGACTCTTAGATTTTCCCCACATAGAAGTGTGTGACCTCAAAACCTATGTGTGCCACAAATAAATTGAAAGGGAATATATAGGGATGATGAAATATCCCTCAATATAAAGATAGTGATACACTGATTAATAAGCTTATAGCTAACCATAATAAGGGAGAATGGTGGTTTAAAAATTACTAGGCTATTCTATGAAAGGTAAAAGTCATGTCAATAAGGACTTTTTATTAATCTACATGTGATCTAGCACAATCACTAATATGAGATGTCATACCAAAAGAGGGATTAAAATTAGGCTTAAGAATCACAAAGAGATTAGGGTGAATTGAAAAAATGTTAAAAATATGATATAAATAATTAGAAGGTAGTACCTAAGATCCACATAGGAAACAAAGATCGACTATAAAATGATGAAAACAAGATGTACATGCCAAAAATTTAAGTTTTGAAAGTGAAAAAGTACATGATACAAGCAATATATATACAAAAAGAATAATAAACACTAAAAAATAATATTATCAAATCCACCCAAATGACAATGTGAAATATATGGTATGACTCAATTATTTTATCATAAATGTCATATAATATCTCGACATAGATCATCTATAACATCTTATAGATCTTGTTGTAGATAATAGTTATCTTTAATCACTGTCTCCTCTACTCTCTCTAAGAGTCATGCTAGGACTGCATGGCATAGAAGCTCAATGGAAACATAGGCATATTATAAGGAGGAGTTCATGGGGCCTTTTAGTGAATAAAATGCTTATAATAAATTGAAACATCATGTAACATACATCCTTTGATCTATGGGATGGCTCTGATCATAGGGAGGTTGTTCCTTTGTCCTATGTAAACATATGAGAGTTTCTAGGAAGTTTGATATGGGGACCTTAAAAAATAATTAAAATGTTGTTGGAGAGATATACATATGTTTGTATGATGAGTAACTCAATGGTACCAAATACAATAAATGGCCTTGTGTTTAGTGATATAATCCAGTACAATATTAGGTAGTGGCATGTTCAAAATATTGCGAAGCTTAGTTTTTTCAAGATGAAGTGTATCTAAATACTACCAAAAATATTGATAGTGGATAAAAGAGTCTATTTTCATCTTATGGAATAAAAAACATGCCTAGGATTAATAGACTGAGGTGGTCAACTATCATATGTGGTAGGAATCAAGCCTTGTGGCTTTTACTATGTTATAAATATCTGATATGCTAAACAGTCTTTTCTTGAGTGACCTGATACCTTATGAAAATCAAAGTATGGTTCATATTTTTTTATTGGGTGGGTGTGGTACCATTTATGACCTACATCGAGAATATTATTGGATTCTATTTGGAACCTCATTAAATAATTCATCATAATAAGAGGATAGAATGTAGATTCAAGAAATTGGTTTTGCTTCAAATTTCATTAGTATGATCTACACTAATGTTGGGAGTGACCATAGACTCTGTGGAAAGAATAAAAAGGTGTTTCTACTTATTTTGGATTCAACCTTAGTGTAGAATATATTTTTGTGGCTATAATCTATAGATGAATCAAGTTGGAAGGATCAAAAAATTTGGAAAATTGGTATGGTCTAGTCATGGATTTATCTTGAAACATGCTCCAAAGAGGATCAGAAGTAATAAGAGCAGTATGTGTGGTATAAGTTGGAATGTACTCCATATCGTACCTATATACATCAATAAAATGAGTAGTAATGTCATTTAAATAATAAAGATGGAAGATAATGTCAATATTGTTAATGTTGTAAAAAGTTGTAGTTTGTTCACAAAAGCATTGAAGAGAACAACGATAACAGAAGAATTATACATCCTTAGCTTGGTCATAACCATATAATTAGGGGTTATCAATGGTATAACCATAATCATAATTTAGAGTGGTTAGATCTATATTATGTGTTTTGACCACTATATCACTAGAGGAGTAGGAAGCTAGCTTATTTAGGATAACCACATAATCAAGGAACTCATCAGTTGGATTCTTGCAATAACAAGGTCAGAAAGGAGGAAACTAATCTATGATATTAGAGGTGACATATGATGTTTTAATCTTAATACTGATCTCATTAGGCTCATCATCATCATCATCATCATCATCATCATCATCATCATCATCATCATCATCATCACCATCATCATCATCATCATCATCATCATCATCATCATCATCATAATCTAATAGGTAAGGTGGAATATTTGATGAACACTATAACCTAGATTATAATTGATGGGATAATTAAAGTGTTGGTGTTCATGGAAAGGAATGTTGAAAAAAGGTTCAAGGTTAGGTATTTTAAATACGCCACACTCTTGGATTTTTTTTAGATTCTAATAATTGGTATCACTTTAAATCATGTATATAGTAGACTTATGAGGAAATTTGACACACTGACATGTAGAAGAGGCCACTGCCCTCATGCTATGAGTTAAAGGATGACTAATAAAGATGTTTTATGAGAAGGGAAAGTTAAACAACTTAACCTTAACTATAACCATGATAGGTTGGACCATGTAGGCAGCCAATAACATCCTAGTGAAGGTATTTGTATATTTTTATATCATTGGCATGTGTTTTGGTTAGAATTAAGATTACATTATAAGTATTCAAGAGATTTGATGAATTATAAAGAAGCAACATTATTAAGGCTTTTTTGACTCAAAAATGACTGAATTGGACACTAATGAGAAAAGGAGGATCATCTGCATGAATTAATATTTCATCGGGTATGATGGAGGTTATAGGAAATTTTGTTAAAAGAGGGGCATTTTTTGTTTGGTCAAATTGGATAGACATTTCTTCACATTATTGTAAAACATTATCCTTAGACTAGGGCAACATAGGTTCTTTCCCCATAAGTGATGGTCGAGGAATGTTCATGTTGAATAAGACTTGCATCAATATGTTTTTATAAAATAGTAAAGTCCTCATGAGCTCAAGGAATAGAATTTGAGAGTGAAACTTAGAAACTTATTATGAGTCCAATTCATCAAATACAATGTAAGCTAGAGAGGAATACAAAAGGGGTGTGTAATTATAATTTAGATCATCTATACAAGAAGTGGATTTGAATTCAAATTGAGTATTATTTAGATTGTGTAATCTCAACCCTGTTAATATAGTTGAAGTAGGTTGATCCAATAGTATCTATATGGATGATGTAATTAGTTGCATAGAAACATCATAATAATATTGTATCATCCTCATTGATATAGTGGTATTGTAATTAAGGGCAATAATAGACTATATTTGTTTGGATGGTATAGCAAAAAATAACTAGTTAATGAAAAAAAAATTATTAGAATTATCGATATTGTTGGACCTATTTGGGAAATGAAATATTGTATTGGGTTGGTTGGTCCAGTTGGAGTATCAATTGTATGAAACAAATTAGGATGGACATGTAACTTGTCTTACTTAGTGGATTCCAATTTTATAGAAGGTAATCTTACCAAACAACTCTTCACATAGATATTTATATTAGGACATGACCAATTTGAATATGCTAAACTTAACCAAGATATTTCTTACTACACAACACCAAAGGAGAGGGTTCTAAATCCTCTAGGAAATTTTTATTATGCAATAACCCTAAATAGGCCTAAAATACATAAAATAAATCTAATCTAGTGCTCACTAAAGCTTGTGGCATAAATGGGAATAGTTAATCAATCAAAACAAAGAATGCAAAGAGAATTCTACTCAAGTCAATGTAGAGGTAAACTAAGCAAGGATTAAAACATTCACCCTATTAATTTGTGAAATATATATCTACCAAATGAAAAGAGTAAATTTAGGAATACTTACCTTGAATTTAATTTATCATGCCTTAATATCTCCTTTGGCCAATAGTGCTTTGCAAGAGGTTGTTGTGGCTTTGTAAGGATCACACTATAGAAATTGGTTCTAGGCTAAACGACTCCTACTTTTCATCCAAGACTTTACCATAAGAAAATCTTCTTTCCCTCCAAGTCAAATCCCTAAGCAATGACTCCTCAAGTATAGAATTAGAAGAATTACGATTTATAGCAATGTGAAAATCAATGTTTTTCTTTAGTGGATTGAAGTGAAGGGGGTATTTATATCCAAGGATTGACCCTAAACCCTCCCAAGAATTTATCTGATAAGATCAATCAACTCAATCTTTTTAGGTGGTAAAGATAACCATTAGGTATCGAACTAGGTCAGTCAAGACTATGTAGTTCCATAACATGCACTCAATCCCTAACAAGATTGACTTGATTGCCATAATAGGAAAATGAATAAATGGGGTGTTTACTTAGTTAGGGGCTATTTTGGAAGGTTAATTACTTATAGGAGTGGATAAAAGAGTTTATTTACTTCAAGAGTTGGATAAAAGTAACTTGTAGTGGTTAGGTAATGGTATAGGGACCAACAATCTTGCGAAGCACCAAAGGTATGCCTAACCCTTTCCTAGTGTACCCTTTAAGGTATACACTTAGATAGATTGAAACTTGATAGGTTTTTGTAAGAGAAAAAGCATCAATAAATGATAAAATTTAAAAATATTTTGTGTATAAATATGCCCCACTCAAAGCTCATCACATGTCATGGAGTTTTAAAATGGGATGGTGCTTCGAGAAAGAACATAGCAACACACAATGTTGAGCTAATAAATTATAGTAAATAGTGAAAAATAAATTAAAGTAAATAACTGAAAAACACATACCTTCACTTACCTTATTTTTGTGGAATAAACATTGTGTGAGAAGTAGGTGGAAAAGGTGTCCACTATACAAAACATTAGGTGGACCTAAAAAATAAACTAAAATTTGTTTTTTTTCAAAAATATGTGATAAATATATATAATTTCTCTAAATTATCAAGATTATAGAGGTTTTTTCAATCTGTAAAAAGATCTTGTATAAAAATAATTATGAGCAAAATGTCAAATTTTTAACTAAATAATTGTTAGATAAAGAATTTGGAAAATTTAAATATATAATAGAATATTAACTATTTATTTATAAATTTACTATTTTGAGAAAGTATAGCTTTGTGTGATCTAGAGGAGTGATGAAAGAGATGATGGCATAGATACAAAGAACATGAGGAGGAGGATGCCTTGTAGCTACTACTAGCATGGTCCAGGTAAGAGATGTATTGAATTTAATTTTTTATCATTTTTAATTGTAAATGAGGTAGATTTGCAAAATTAAGTATCAAGGTAAATCTATGTAGAAAAATTTACCCCAAAAAGATTTGGGTTGGAGTGAAAATTAGGATGAAAAAGGGTAGGGGTCAAAGGAGGGTCATTAATTCTAGTGAACTAATGACAAGGGTGTTAAAAATCACCATGAAAAATAAATGGGATCAGACGTACTTGTAAATTAGCAAGTTTATCTTAGTGGTTGATTACATATTTTCAGGTTGATCTAGTTAGTTATTAAATGGCCAATTACATGTATGCAGTCCAATCTAGTGTATAATGGTATGGGTGTCTAATTACATATATCTGGTCTAATTTATTAAGTTATTTAGGTGGTTGACTATGTGTATAAAATGGCCGACTACATTCATTTAGTTGTCAAATTTGTAATGGTTGACATAGTAGAGTTAGCTAGTCGACTATGCATCAAGTGGTAGATAAAGCTATATAAGATGGCTAACTTTATATGGAGTGGTCGATGTAATCATGTTACTTGGTTGAATTTGTATAAAGTAGTTGACATATTTACATTAGCTAGTCAAATTCATATGAAGTGGCTGATGTAGTTTGAAGTTGATAGTGGCTAATGTAATTAGATACATGGTTGACACAAATAAAATTCATTCTTGGATAACATAGTTAGTTATGTGGCTGAAATGGTATAAAATATTGATAAAGAGATAGTATAGGTTGATGAAATAGTTAGTTTTGATTTTTCTTATGTAATTTTATAATGATTATAAAGAATTGATACATGTTTTGTTATTTGATAATTTACATAGATGATAGAGACTCTAATGATTGGTATACATAGTTTGGTTACCGTATTTGTTGGATAAATTGATAGTAGATTATCAAACATGACTAAAGACATTGGGTTTTAGAGGCATTATGCAGATGTAGTGCATTCCCTTAAGTGTTGACTTAGTTTCCATGTTCTAAGGGACATGGGAATGGCTAACCAACACTTTTAGGTGGGTGGTGGATGGGGATATCATTGAGGTGGGTATCACCTTGGAGGATTTCCATACTATATTAAGACTTCTTATTGTAGGGACACCTATTAGTTGTGATACTCTTGAGATGGATGTTGAGAGAATATCCTTAGAGTTATGGGTGACCAACTCAAAGAGATATTTTAGTGGTTTAAAATTCATTTTTTTATGTCTATGTGTCAACCATTAAAAATATCTATAAGGTCATTATTGGCCTTATGACAGCCCATGTGCTCTATCAAAATTTGGATGGGAAGGTTCCATTATATGTGGTTACCTTGTATCACTCTATATTGGAGTAAGGTATGATGTACAATATGTATTCAATGATCTAGGTGCAGTTAGTGCATGATATGTACTAGTATCCTATCATAAAGACATATGACTATGGGCCTTATGATTTTATTGAGTAGTTGGATATATGAGACGTTTCCTATATATCAACCTATAGGGTTACCCCATGTAATAGATGATAGTTTATCTCATGTTTTATGATGGAGATAGGATCATGTAATATAGGTTGTACCACATGCCCTATTGTTGTAGATAGCGACTTGATAATATATTATTTGGTAACCTTATGTGGGTATTTCAACTACTTGGCCTTCTTGACTAAGAATTTTTAGGGACTAAGCCATGTGCATATTATAGGGCATTACACATGGTGGTTGGAGCTAGATCTCATTACTCATTTTCTCAATCAATTAGGGTTACCACATCTAATAACACATAAATTAGTTCCTAAATATTAGGCATGGCATGTAAGGGAACATCGAGGTAGTGGAAGCACAAGAGTACCTGTAGACATTTTTTATGATATGGCCTTACTAGGTGATACCATGGGGACAATAATATCAATAATAATGAGAGGTGAGAGTGGTTGAGGAGGTAGGGGTGGTTTTGAGGAAGAGGTATAGGTGGCTATTATTTTTTCATAGCATGATTTGAATTTAACTCCCCAACCATTACCATAATGATATAGATGGCGACAAGTGTAGGTATATGTGGAGGAAGAGCCACAAGTAGAGGCACCAAAGCATGGATATCCTATAACATAGCCTATAAAAAGTTTGTCTATAGAGTGCTAGATTCATAGTGGATTGTGGCATGCTCATGTTCTCCATCCTAGTTTGATGACACCATGAAGGCATGCCCCACTAGAGGTACTTAATGGGTGAGCTGATGGAAAGACTGTTGGTGAGTGATTTATATTTTGATATGTATTTGATGTTGATTAAATTGTGGATAGGAAGACATATAGATGATTTTGAGACATATTTACGAAATCTAATCTACATTTATTTTATGGTTTTTAGATGATGCTATAGAGGAGTTTAGGTGCTAGTGATAGTGTTCAAAAAACATCATGATATACTAGATGGTGTGTTATCAGACCATGATACTTTAGATATGATTGATCCTTTTGTACTTTCTACCCCTAATTATGCTAGTTAGTTTTAATTGGTTGATGATGCAATGTGAGATCTATGGATATAGGGAGATATGATATAGAAGGCATTACTACTATGGGTGAGTTATGGGGAGTTTTAGGCATGGTAGACATTAGTCGAGGAGTGGGCCACTCATTTGGATACATCTATAAAGTTATACCATGTAAAAGATTAGGTGACCAATTTACGAGGACATATTTAGGTCTTATGTATATGGATATAGTCATTATAGCATACCATTTAGAGGGGCAGTCTCAGGGATCTATGGGTAGTTGTAGCCCATCCACTAGATAGATAGGGTGGACCAAAACTATAGAGTTGACATTATATTATGGTTATAGCATTTTTTGTATTGTATCAAACATTGGAGCCATTAATATAGATATCTATATTTCTTTTTATGACTCATGGATGTTATGGATGTATGTATTTTATTTTTATCACATGTTTAATATTTGATATATGATGCATTTTTTATTTTTTTCTATAAATTATGAAGAAATGTATGGTTTGAAAAGAATGATAAAAAATGTAAAATGTAATGTATCATATAGAAAACATGGAATAAAATGTAGGACACACTAAATCATTTTGGGAAGCATTTAAAACATAAAATATTAAAAGTGAAAATGAAATGAAATGTAAAAGACACTAAATCATGTTGGGAAGCATGTATAACATAAATAAAGGACAAAAAAATGTGAAACACACTAAATCATGTTGAGAAGCCTATAAAACATAAATAAATGAATTGAAATAAAACACACTAAATCAAGTTAGGAAGCATGTGAGAAATGTGAGATACAAAATAACATATGTAAAGTAAAAAAAAAATGAAATGAAAAGTGGAAAAGGTGGTATTTGTGTTATTCATTTGTTTAGAAAAAGTATAGTTATTTTGTGACTAAACATGGTATGAAACTTGAGGATACTTTATGGGGAAAAATTGGTCCTATCCAAGGTCTTATACTACAACTCACAAATGGTAAACAATGAGGTGAATGATGATGATGAGAAATGCTTATGGACGATAAGAGGATGTTTGTGAAGAAGGCTTGGTCCTATCTGAGGTCTTGCATTGTAACTCATAAAAGTAGAATCAAAGGGGTATGATCATTTAGTAAATAATATTCATCGAGGAATATTTGGAATGTTATAATGAGAAAAGGAGTGGTAAAAACATGACATAGGCTTTTTTAATAATCCTTAATAGGCATGAGACATACTAAGAAAATAGGTAAGTCCTAAGAATTTATTGGATGCCAATTTCATAAGATATTTGTTCACAATAGACACAAAACTTTATAGTTGAATAAATGTATTAATAATATCATCTCATGAAGGTTATATATACAAGAAAATTAAAATGATCCCACCTTCCCATAATGTGTTCTTCATTCCTCAAGACCCCTTATAAATCCATTGGTCTACTATTAAGATATGGGTACTTACATGAAAAAGTAGGGAGCATGATAAAGAAGTTTAAGACGTCCTATCCTAGTATAATGGCCTCCCACACCCTAATGGAGCTCCAGTCCATTATGAGGCCAACTATGGAGTTTGAGTTTTGACTAGAAATATGAGATGTGCTAAGATATTAATCACATCATTTTGTGTTATTTTTACTTTTGAATGTTTGATTTTCCTTTTTGATCATTGATTTTTGTTTAGATGATTTGGATTTTAAATTTTTATGAATTTTTCTATTCCTCCTCCATATAGATTTGGAATAACTGACATGAGTGATAAAAGTGACAAACATAGATAAGTTGTAGGCTTTAGTTATAGGATACAAAATACCTATATATTTTCTCATATTGCTAAATAATTAGGCTTGCCCATAAATAATTATTCAATCTTAAGACTAACCATATGCATGCTTAGTATTAAGGGAAAATGAATCTACATGCATCTAGTTGACAATGAGAAATATAGTTTTCAGATGATCATAGTGTAAAGATGGGATATTAGTGAGTGTGGGTTGAAAACCATATCACAATAATAACTATCTGATGCCAATAAATGATGCAACAAAAATAAAAATAAATTATATTAAATAAAAATAGGGGAAAAAATGAATGAAAATGAAATTAATCCATGAAACATTTTAAAGTGATAAATGAAACATAAGATCAATATACGCTCATAAATCAAATCTAAATCATATGAAACTATAATAAATAATGTGATGAAACACCACATGATGTGTTTACAAGTACTGATAAATTTCATAGCAAACAAAATTGATAACGTCCAATACATCATTATGTAAATGTAATTTAACTTTAATCCAAATCTTATCAATCTTTATAGAGAGTATTGAAAATACTTTGTAATTCACTATCTACATGGAAAAAGTGGGTATGCTACAAGAAGAATGATGCTTATGGGGTAGATCCTATAAGGGATATTTAATTCAAATAACTAATCTTGAGTTGTGATGAATATCCTCATATCTATGAGTAAATGTGGGATGTAGAAAAGGTTGATCCTTTGTCCACAAATGTCCTAGAGTATGTGGCTAAGTAGGTGAAGGAAAAGGTTGTAGAAACTTAGAAAAGTATTGTTATAACACTCGATATCTATCTCTATGATGTGTGGTACACTAATGCCAAATAAAATAAAATTCCCCATATTAAGGGATATATTCTAGAAGTATCTTAGGATGGGGTAGACTCTTCTCAATATATTGTGCCTTCTCTAGATGAAGCACATCAATGTATTACTGAAGCTATTGGTAATGAGTGGAATAATGCATATATGTACCATGAATAAATAAGTCCATTTAAGAGTAAATTGTGAAGGTTTGATATCTATATTAGAAGTAGATTTTGAAGCTTTTTTTTTTTTTTTTTTCTGATGTGCACGATAATCCTTGGCCCAATGACTAGCAACTCTGTGTAACTCATAATGTGACCCATCTACCCATCATTCTGGTAGAAGATCAAAATTATAAAAATTTATTATGCCATCACCAATATGAGTAGAACTCAGAATAGGATCATGACTAGGTTGATCCATTTTAAGAGAGGAGCTCAAAGTGGGTCAATGTAGTGTATCTGACATCTCTCAAGGAAGTGAAATGGAAAGATCTTAGAATCTAGTGAACCAATAAGGTCCTATCATAGCATGGTAAAGAAACATACTCTGAAGAGGCTCAACAGTGATTGGATGATAAGTAGTGTGTGTTTTCTCCATCTTAGAAATATGAACATTGGAATAAGAATAACTAATATCAAGTACTATAAAAATAAAAGGAATTGCATGAATAGAACTAATAGAATGTTGTAAATAAGAATGATATCTAAGTATCCCTACATTTTTATCTTGAGAAAATCTAGATAAAAAAGGATCATCTAAAGAATATCCATCATCTTAGTCAAGAGTGTAAAGATCAATAGTACATGTGTCGATTATTTTATCAATCGAAGAGGCATAATGGATGGAGTTTTTAATTTTTTTAGAGTGACAGGAATGTCATCTAATGTTTTTTTTAATGAGACCAAGGTCATAGATAAGGAGGTAATTGAGAAATTATGTGAAGAGAGATATCAATAGTTTTTATTTTTAAACTAATCTCAACAAGTACATCATCGTCTGACTCTAAGAGGCTAGGTGGTATGTTTCCTATTAAATCATGGTGACCATGTGACCTATAGTAGAGTTAACACAATAATTAAAATGTTTTGATTCATAAAATGGTATGTTATGTAAAATTTTGAGGGTATGTATTTTAAACACACCTCATTCTTGGAATTTTTCAAAATTCCAAGGATTAGTATCTCTTTGAATCTTATATATATCACCATTGTAAGGAAATTTAACACATTGGAATTTTTACGAGGCTACCACTCTCCTGTAGTGTGTCCAAGGTCGATCGAGTAAGATGTTATATGATAGTGGGAAGTTAAATATCATGACTTTGATACATATTGTGATAGGTAAAATTGTGACAGGAAACCAAACACAACCTAAAGGAGGCATTTGTCTTCTATCGTATCCTTGACATTACTTTGAGTATATTTGAGAATAGATTCAAAATATCTAAGTTTTTTTAATAAAATCAAGGGAAGCCACACAAGTACCTAAACCTTTATCAATTAATGCACACAAAACTTGGATATCTCATATTTGGATGCTAATGAATAATGGAAGATCATCCACATAAAGTAATATCTCATCAAGAATCATGGAAGTGATAGGTAATTTGAGTGAAATTAACTTATCTACCATTTCATCAACATGGATAGACATTTATTCACACTTCTGAAGAATTCTATATTTAGACCCTGATAAAGTAGCTTCTTGTCCCACAGTTGGGGAACAAGGGATGTTTATTTCAAATAAAAGTTGCATTAGATGATTAGATTATGAGGAGAAGTTATCATGAGTTATAAAAAAGGTATTTGATATGGGAGATGAGAAAGTTTAGTTATATAATCCCATCTATCTTATCATATTAATATTTTATTGGATAAAGGTGCATAGTGTGGAAGTAAATCCTTTGAGGGTGTAGTGAAAGTGAATTGAAATTGATGTTATTAGTTTGATTCAATTTATATTTAGTTAATGTGGGTTGACTAATTGTATCTAACTATTTTTACTTAGATGATGTGGTTGAATCATTGGTTGGATCTTGTATTTGAGTGAAAGAAGTACCAATCATAGAAGATTTTGGGATTTATGATTTAGGTGTCTTAGTTAAAGGAGTAGAATTTATATTAATAGTATGTGAGTTATTGTCTAACTATATTGTTGGATTTGAAACATATGGGTTTATTGAATTTATTGAAATTAGTTCCATTTGCCTAAATTCTATGAAATGAGATGGGTAATAATCTTGAATAGTAGAGAACGTAGAGAAATTTTTGTGGTTAGAATTTGGATAAGGATCAGTATAGGAAACTACTTTCCTCATAATATTAATATAAACTACTTTCTCATCATGCATATTAGCATTAAGATCCATAAATTTTTTGACATTATTGGTAGTTGGAGGTTTGCGAGTACTAACTTGATGATTATGAAGGGGATCCTTGTAATAGTTATATGAGTGTTTACCTGATTAAGGGATTCATGTTTAGTTTTAGTTTTTGAGCCTTGGTCACCACTTCATAAGCTTGTTGACATGTATGTATCAGTGATTCATGATAAAAATTAGGTCTAATAAGATATTTCATTGCAAAGTTTCTTAATTGGTGATAATTTTCATGAGAATGGCTCAAACTTGCATGATACCAACAAAATGTATATGGATCATACAAATGTTTGGTAGGGAAAGTAGGATCAAGATCTCATGGTGAAGGTCAAAGAAAATGTTTTTTAATCTCTGTTAATGAAAGTGGTTTATGGATATATACATTATTTATTTGAGAAAATGTAGAACTAGGATGAGAATTATTGGAAATTGGTGATGAAATAATAGGCTCTATGGGATTACTTGGAGAAATGGATTGAATGTTTTGTATGGAATCATAGGTATTCATAACACCATCATTGGTTTCATGTCTATTTTTAGCTTTCATAATCAGTCAATTTCCTATGGGATGCTATGAAGGATAAAGTTATCGTATAAGATAATATTGACATTTGGTTTGATCAAGGGATTCTTTTAAAGATTTTGGAGAAAGAGTCCTCACATGATATTGTAATTTTGAGTGAATAGTGTTAGTGAATAAATGAAATAGTTTGTCATCAAACATATTATGTTCAAATTTTTTAGATAAGGATTTTCACCATTTGATAAATACTTGGGCTGTTATGGATTCTAATTATTTACAATTGATAAAATGAGCTAGGATGTTTTTAGGGAGATCATTAGATTGGAATTATTGAACTAATTCATTTACTAAGTCTTACAATTTAGATATAGAATGAGTTAAATTTGATTATACCAGTATAGAGATTCACCTAGAAAGGTTTTAGCTAATAGCTTGGTGGTAGTGAAAGTATTGATTTTAACCCAATCTTTATATAATTTTTTGAAGGCCTTCAAATGTAATGTTAGATCAGTGGATCTATTATAAGTGATAGTGGGAACTCTTCCACTTCTATCAATGTTTACAATTTGAGGAATAAAAGGTTCATTTTGTAAGTTTTTAATAACTTTGTTAAGAAGTAGAGGTTGTGGTATAATATTGCCATGTCTATCTCTAATGGGGGGTGGGGGAATTACGATTTTTCAACCCCATTAAATAGATTTAGGATGATTTTGAAAATGCATTTAATAATTTTACATTTGTATCATTTGATTGGAATTATTAGTTTAAAATTTATCCATTTGATTTAAAGTTTGTAACAACAATTGATTAGTGTTAATGGTATTTTGACAAGTGGAAGTAGCATGTGATGCATTAGTAGTATGAGAGGCATTGAGATTTTGAGATGCACTAGTAGTCTGGATTTGAGTATTTGTGTGAGTTTTTTGAGTAGACCCATTAAAGGTCACACATGCCATGTGTGTAGAAATGGTTGGCATGGAATATGATGAAGTCATAAAATATGATGTCATAGAAGGCATGAAAGAAGAGAAAAGTGTGATAGAATTCATTTAATGAATTGCCCTAAATTCTGTAGCAAAGCTTGGTGAATGTGAATGAGGTTCTCTAATATGAGGTCCCATCTTGAGGTTATAAATGATTATGGGATCCTTACATTGATGTTGAGGGTTTTCATTGATGAAAAATAATATTTCATCTATATACCCAAGATCACTTTCATCCACTACCATAGGTATGAATAGAGGATTAAGAGAAGTAGAATGGGGAGGAGTCCCATAATTAGTGGTTCTAGTAGTAACATGGATATTAATAAGATTAAGATTATCTACTGCATGATATAGAATATGTGTCTTAGAGGCTTTATGAGATTAGTAAGACTCATCATGTTAGTTTTATTTTTCTATGCAACTTCATCAAATAAATGTTGCATGATAAAAAAGGAACTTATCTAGACACTTATTGGAAAAGTGAAAGTTTAGAAGCTAAAAAATATATGTGATTGAGTTCATTGATCTAGTTGTAGTAACAATATAACATAAAAATTTGGTAATAGAGTAGATTGAGTTGTTCAATTTAGATGGACTAATAGGATTAAAAAAATCTAAAAATAAACTAGATCAAGCTAAATGATCTAGTTGTAAAAATAGGATAGTAGAAAATCTAAAAATAGACTAAATTGAGTTGGTTGACCTAATTGGAAAATTAGGATAATAGAATAGTTTATAAATTAATTGGATCAAGTTAGTCGATCTACTTGGAAAAATAGGATAATATAATAGTTTGTAAATTAACTAGATTGAGTTAGATGATCTAGTTGTAAAAATAAAATAATAAAATAATCTATAAACTGACTAGATCAAGCCAATTTATTTAGGTGGAAATATATGATAATATAATAGTTTATAAACTTACTAAATCAATCTATTCAATCTAGTTTGAAAGATAGAAAAACAAAATAGTCTATAAACTGACTAGATCAAGTTGGTTGATCTATTTGGAAAAGTAGGAAAATAGAATAATTTGTAAATTGAATAGATTGGGTTGATCAATCTAATTGAAAAATTAGGATAATAGACTATTTTATTATTTTTGGGAAACTATTGTTTAGTTCCTAAATAATAAAGGGTCTAGAGTAAGGGGAAAATTCTAATCTAATATGGTAAAATATAGATTTTGATCAAATTAATTACATAGGGAAAAGAAGTAACTTATCTAGAAAAGTAGACGGAGATGACTCTTTTAAAACTTAAAAACTATTGTACAAGACTGAGAAGATGTTAGTAATTTAGATCTTTCATTTAGTGAAAGGATAGGAGTACCAAAAGCAAAAAACTTCAAGGTTTGATGCTATAGCCTAGGTCATGTCACTATTATCTAAACTAGTTATAGAGATCTAATTTTTTTGGGTTTTGTATACTATCCCTATGTGAGCCTATATATAAAATTTTGAATCCTAAATGTTGACAAAGTTCCTTGTAGATTTTTTTTAATCTTAAAAACCTTGGGTCCATATACACACATGAAACAAAAAATACATCAAAAGAAAAAGGGGGAAAATTGGGTTAGGGGAAGTATGATTGCAAAATCTAGAACCCCTTTTATCTTGATCATTACCTACATTAACCCTCAAGTTAGGGTCTTAGATTAAATGTAGTTCTCCCTTAGTGAACATGCATAATCAACACACATGGTTGATGCAAGAATGAACTTTCACCTAGGTCCCTCCTTTATCAAGCATACAAATCTATGTGTGATGCATAATGTTGAGCTATACTATTAACTGATTTTTAGTTATGTATTATGCCAAAGTATTAAGTGCTATCTATAAAATACCTTTTGAATTACTTTATATGGGAGACTCTTTGTTTTGAATTTAAAACTTTATTCACATTTAGTCGACATTAGAAAGACAAACAAAACTTAAACATGGAGTAAAGAAGGGTTTGGGACTCATTAAGTGAGGAAATCTGATTGTTAGGACTCAAAATACAATTGGATAGAAGCACTAGAAATGAGACACCCTAGGGTCCAATGCTATATTCCAATTTTTTTACTCTTTTCCTATAAGATCAGGACCTGGGGGGATAGGATTGGCCTAGGAAATTTGACTTGGCTAAGGTGGAATGACCATGTGAAAGTCTACAGATGATTGGGAATAAGAAAAAAGGTGACTCAAGCATGAAACAAGACCAAGATAAGTAAAACAAAATACATGGCTAATGTGAACAAGGCTCATATTCTCCAATCAAAGTTTATTGTGAAAGGACTGTGAAAAAACATGATATGTGTGGTTGCTTGATCAATTTAGGTTGTATACATTTTCCCCTATTTTATTCTAGTGATGCAATGAAATGAAGTATTAGAGTAAAAGAAAGAAAATAAAATGCATACCTAAACCCACATGCATGGAGATGAATGTACTCCAAAAGGGTCCAACTCACTTCCCAGCTAGGGAAGTGGATGGAGAGCCAAATAGTGTTTAGAGAAAGAAAAGATCCCTGAAATGGATGCCCCCTGCACTAAAACTGAAAGTGGAATCTGTGTAACATGGATAAGGAGGTAAATGCTTGCCCTTATGTTGAATTTGGATAAAAATGAGGAATACTTGGAGGCCCAAAATGAATGTTTATCCTTTGTCCCACATAAACTCATGTAATTTTAAATGTGTGTATATAATTTTTATGTTGTGAAGAGCAAAACCTATCATGCCCCCACTCTGAATATCTGAACTGGAACTAATAAATGCTTAGAGGCCCAAAACCAATGTCTATCCTCTATCCTACATAAAATCATGTAGTCTAGGTCTAGGCAATATAATGGACCAACCATTGCAGATGATTGTATGGTCCAACCTAGTGATAATTTAGGTACATCTGGGTGTTAGTTAAAACTCTATTCAATGTGTGAGAAGAGAATGACATGTCTTGACATTCTATCTGTATAATCTTGAGTGATGAATAACATGAATATATGTGTCATGACCCAAAATTTGGTATGTGTCTATATAATATGGTAATCTATATAACCACATGTGAAATGACCTATCATGCCATGCCCCATGTGAAAAACTAGAGATCAAAACACTGTGCTCTATACTATGCTTATAATCTGCTATCTAGTCTTATAACTATGTCATCTTGTATGAATATGTATGTGTGAGATGTATAATATGTACATGCCCCCAAATATGGTATTTAAGTCTAAATATGTATCAAAATCACTTTGAGTCCATAAAATTTGAACCACTATATCTAAATAGTTTATGTATATGTAAACTAAAATCACTATGGATCTATACGATCTGAACCACTATATTTGAATAGTTTATGTACCTATAAGCTGAAGGTATATCCCTCTGACTGTCTTGAGTGAAGCTAAGTGACCCATATAATCTAAATCACTATATATATAAATCAATCTAAGCTAAATCTGATAATTTGAATATTGGAGGTGTAAGAACCATGATGTATCCACCTACAAGAGTGGATGGGCATGTTAGGTAAGTGTAGAAATAGGAATAATAGGAATGATGCCCCCTTTTTAAGAGAGGGATGAATTTTTTATAGAGAATGTTGAGCCAAAATTGATGACTATTGGAATAATAATAGAAACAAAGTTGTTATAGTTTGAATTGATTAAGAATTTGTTTGATTGATTAGACTGAGTTGTTGAAAGTGGAACAAGTTTTGATTGGTGAGGACCAAGGCATGTATTAAAGTATAAAAGTAATATAGATATGCTTATTCCATGGTAGGTAGATGAATTAGTAAGAGGTCAAAGTTTAAGTGATGTTGAAGGTATTATTGTCATGATTTCATTGAAAGAAATGGTTTAAAAAATGAATTTAAGGGGTTAAAGTTATGGTCAAAATAGTTTTTTTTTGAATGAAAAAGTTGGTTGATATAGGAAATTGGAATGATTCTTGAATTATTTATGAATTGACTAGATTGATATTTTGAGCTCTTGGAGTGAGAAAATGATGAGGAGATGAGCACCTATCTTGACCTAGTTTGAGTAGTTGGTAGCTTAGGTTCAGGCTGGTGGTGATGTTACCTTGGTAAGCAACTAAAATGCTTGATGTTTATCTATTTTGAAGCTTGTTTTTGTGATTTTGAGCTATTTAAAGTGTCATAGAAAAATTTCACTGGTTCTAATGCTCTTTTCCTACATCTAGAATTATTTTCTAGGTTCTAGCACTCTTTTCCATGTTGTAATGCTCTTGTCTAATGTTGTTATCCTGTACCCAACATTATTGTCTTGGAGGCCTAATTTTTTAGTGATGTTGCTTTGTTGTTGACTATTGTTCTTTTTTGGCTTTTGATTTGGCATTATTGAGTGATATATATGTTATTTCTAGTGTTTTTAGGGTAAGGTGCAGATTAAAAAATTCCATAGGGACTAGGTGATGGAGACATTAAGGTTATTACCATTATCTATTGATGAGAGAGTTATCATGGATAGGGTAGGGTTGGGTCAGGTATGTGACCTAGGCATAGTGTAGTGGGATAGATATCTGATTACCACCTTATGTGAGAGGTGGAATCTAGACACATTTACTTTCTAACTTCCTATAGGGGAGATTATTATGACTTTGGAGGATGTGTATTATATTTTGCATTTATCAGTTAGTGGACAATGTGTGACATTGTAGGATGACATAGGTGTTGATATTATTGATTATGCATCCTTGTATTTTATTGGTGTGCCCTCAAGTATACATTGGAGAGGGAGTGACAGTGATGTATTATTATCAGTTATTATGTAGTCTAGTGTTTCATGCTTGTGAAAGTGGTTGGTTGTGTTATTGGCATCATTTGTTGTTATGGATGGGAGTGGGGTGTCTATTTCATATAAGATGCATAGGATTGTTTGTAGTGTTGAGGTATATGGCACTGTAATATCATGGGGGAAGACTATGCTAGCCCACCTATATAGGTTTACACAAGAGGCATTTAGTGGTAGATTGAGTGCAGTGATGTTATTTCATTATTGGGATTATGAGCACATAGTGGTTGTGCGATTGATAGGATTACTAAGGGAAAAGTGGGTACCTCCATATCCATTTGGGGAGTTGTGGATGAGTACATTATCTATCTGATCTCCTAGGAAAGATCATTATATGCAGGTTTTAGATATATTGGTGGTTGGTAACATCATATGGAGGCCTTATAGAGGATTTCTTAGGTGGTTCAAGGATGGAGTGTAATTATAGTATATGAGGGTTAGCTATTGGATACATGACTTCTAGGTTAGAGTATATGAGAAATTTTAATATGAGCACATGACTAGATAATTTAGGGTATCACAAGATGTACCCTTGACAACATGGGTGTGGGTGAGGAGTGCATAGGCACTAGTGAGGGTAGGAGCTTGTGCGAGGCCTACTGAGGTTGAGCTAGCACCATTACCTTTGTATGTATGGGATGTAGCTATAGATATTATTGATTTTGATGATATTGTGTGTATAGATGCATATACTGCATGGTGGACTAGGCATCAGTGGGATCCATTATATCCTATTGATGGAGGGGATACTCTAGAGTATGAGAATCCTAAACTGATCTAGATGATGAGAGGTAAGCAGCAATTTCATTTGAATTATGTATAAATTTATGATTTTTAGTTTGATTTAAATTATATAGCTAACATAGTGCCATAATTTATGTGTAGGTAGAGTGGGAGGGGTTTAGGATGAATCATAGGCTGGGGTTAAGTGAAGATGATGAGAATTGGGTGACCATCATTAAGTTGGCACTCTAAGAGCTTACATAACATGTACCTGATGATGTAGTGGAGGAGGGTTTGATAGAGAGAGTGATAGTTATGATTAATGTTCATGCTCTTTTATTTAATAGGGATGATATATTGATAGCTTCATATGTTAAGGTAGTGGGAGAGAGAGATGAGTTGAGGGCTGAGCTGGATAAGCATAAGATACCTTTACCTAATTTTGGATCGATGAGTATGAGGATTATGAATGAGTACACATATCTTCAGAGGTGATATGTATACTTGTGCAAGGATCATGGTTGGCTATTGGAATGAGAGAGTCATCGCAAGAGACATGTAGCATCTTTAGGAAGTGTGGGGCCATCAAGTGCTAGAGTAGATTATAGAACTAGTACTGGTGGGGAGAGTGAGACTAAGAGTGAGGACATGATTCCTATTCATTATTGATTATATTTTATATGGTGTATATGTTTTTGAAAAATTATTGTGTGTGTGTGTGTGTCTATACACACACACACACACACACACACACACACACACACACACACACACACACACACACACACACACACACACACACACACACACACACACACATACATTTATACATACATACATACATATATGTGTGTGTATATGTATATGTATGTGTGTGTGTATACACACACACATACATATACATATACACACACATATACGTATGTATATATGTATGTATGTATATATATATATATATATATATATATATATATATATATATATATATATATATATATATAGACACACACACACATATACATACACACAAACATACATATGTGTGTGTGTGTCTATGTATATATATGTATATATGTGTATATATGTATATGTGTGTGTGTCTCTATGTATATATATGTATATATTTGTATATGTGTATATATGTATGTGTGTGTGTGTGTTGGTTTTTGGATTCAAGCATATTATGTTATGGATTTTGGAATAGATTGGTATATTTATTGCAAATGGTTGATTAGAAATAGTTGATTTGACATTGATGTTGAGGTTGCATATGTTTTGGTAACATGGTATTTGGGATATGTGATTTGATTTTTATTGATAAGTGTGATGTTAGTTTTGATTTTGAATTATATGTGAGTAAAAATTTGTTGTTTTGTAATTTTTAAATTGATTTGATAAAGTGAGTTGTTTTAAGAATGGTAAAATGCGATATTGGTAAGATCAAGATTTGGATTATGTGGTTTGGCTAGGGATGGTTATTTGGAACTAGGAATCTTAGTTTGGTAGTAAAAGGGAATGTAAGATACTACTCTATGTATATTAATTCCCCAAGAGTGGATCAAGAATGCAAAGGCTAGCCCTTTGGCTCCATCATAGCCTACTAAGTGAAGCTTATAAACTAATACTAATATGAATGTGTATTATATCACTATCTAAACCCTGATGTCTAGCTGAACAAGTTCCCATACCACTCATGCTATGTATGAACATGCTTTATATCTAATATTGTTTATGGTGAATTAATTGTAGCTATACATAGAGACTCTATAAGATGTAATCTCAATAGATGTGCAACTAAAAATATGTGCTTTTAAGGAGTGTCATCTAATCACAATCATAGTGTATTTCTACGTGAAATAACACCCTATGGCCTCTACTGTGATGCATATGATTGAGTAATAGATCAAGCTATAACTACAACCTATGATGGGGGCTCATCTAATCTCAATCATAGTGGGTTGCTATATGAAATGCATCCCTAAAAGCTTGACCATACTGAATATTTCCTTAGAGCAGTACTCTATGATTTGGGTTCATATAATCTTAATCGTAGTGGGTTTTTATGTGAGATATGACCCAAAAAACTTAGATATAGTGAATATCTCTTTGGAGTGGTACTTTGTTATGGTGTCTATGACTATGTTGGATATGCATATGAAACTACACTATGTACTCCTCAGACTATAGTTCTATATGTAGGTTGTTCTCATTGTATTGATCTCCAAACCTTATGAGTAGGTGAAATAAGATATCTCCTATGAGGCTCTATCCTAAAACTTGCATTACTCTCATAATGAGTGACTGATAATTCCTATAAAGGAATTCCTAGGATGACTCAGTCATGGATGAATGAGGTCTATAGTTCCATGATGGAGGAGATATTGGTGCCTCCTATGTGAATGTTATGTTTTCTTTATCAACACATCTATTAATGCAATCCTTGAGTCTATAAAAATCATTATCTATGTGTCCATGAATACAATGATAGTTACAAAAAGGCCAATGTGGCTATTTATGTAAGATATGTGGTTCTCGTTGATGGGTAGCAGATAATTTGATCAACCTCATATCTAGTATTGTTGATAATATGACATACGAGCTATCCTTCTCTAAATCAAACTATAGTGGTGCCCTACTACTATTCTCTTTAGTGCATATTGTAGGTGGTGTTTTAGAAACTAGCTCTTTGTTCTCAACTGGTTGTTTTTCTAGTTGTGGTCTTCTATCTTGTTTTGGACATGGTGGATGATGTATGATAGGAGATGTAGATGGATGTACTACTATGAAATCTAGAGTAATTTGATCAACTAAATCTACCTCAATCAATCACAATTTCTTTTCCAAGGCTAGAATTGTATAACATAACTGCCTAAAAGAGGACTTTGTCTAATATAATAAATGCTCAAGGAGAGGTTGGCAAAGCCATTTTATAAAGATATGTTGAATCTCTAAATTTGTTGGTTTGTAGATCAATCTTAACACGTGATTCTTGAATCATAAGATACAATCACTAACTAGCTCTAAAGTATCCTGATGTAAATTGTAAAGTTTCTCATATGTAACATGAGGGCCCATATTTTTTATGTAATATCTGAGAAATGCCTCCTCTAAGTCATCATATGTGTGTAAGGAGCCAATGCAGAGTAGATGAAAGAACCAATTATGTGCCTCCCCCACTAATGTTTGGTTGAAAAACTTCAGTAGAATCAATGGACATGCATGAGATGGCAAAGCCTTCTAAAAGGCTTGAAGGTGTATGAATGGATCTCTAGTTCCATCAAAGTGAGGAAATGATGGTATCTAAAAATGCTTAGGCAATGAGGCTTTTATAAATGTCTTCAAAAGATTGTTACCATGTAAATCATTGACATCTATCCAAGACTTATAAGCCTTGTTTTCCAAGGTAAAAAGATGTACTTGGTGTTGTAATTCACCAACTACATGCATCAAATAAATAATCTCTTGGGATGGTATAGTAGTATCTTGAAGTGGTTCATTTAATCATTCAATTTGATCATTTATTTTAGCCATGGGAATGCTACATTTAGTAATTAGATCATAGAGAGGGGGTGTGCTCACTTGAACCTTTGGAGGAATGGTAACTTGGACCTTACTAGAGGGATATGGGCTACCATTCTCTTTGGGTGAAGAGTGAGAAATATATGCTACTGTAGTAGGGGGTGGCTTGGGAGATTCATTGGTATCTTTATTATTTAGTGAATCACATTCTAATTGATTAGAGCATGTGATATTATCATTAACATGTATAATATTTGAAATAGATTCATACATAGAAGTAGAAACAATATTTGGTAGTGTGTTATGTTTGAGAGGAGGAGTGAGAGAAGAATTAGAAACATGAGATGCATTTTCTTCTTCACTATGTACATAATAATCATCATTATTCCATGCATTATCATAATGAAATTTTTTTTCATAGTCACTCTCATTTTCATATTCATTTGCATGTTCACTATCATACTCATTATCATTTCCATAATCACTAGTGAAAGGGGTAAGAGAAAAATTTAATGCTTTTCAAATATTCAATAAATTATCATGTGAAATTGGAATATTGTGTGAATCTATGCTATCTATGGATGGAGTGTATGCATTATTTCCATTTGCAATATGAGAAGTAAGAGACAGAGAATTATCAATTAGACATTCTTTTGACAAAATAGAGTTAAGAACATGAGATAAATCATTTAAACTATGCATTGGAATTTTGATTCTATTGCATTTATATTATTTTAATTTGAACATATAAGTAGAGAGAGAGAGAGAGAGAGAGAGAGAGAGAGAGAGAGAGAGAGAGAGAGAGAGAGAGAGAGAGAGAGAGAGAGAGAGAGAGAGAGAGAGAGATTAGGTTCACATGGAAGTAAATTATCACCAATAAGAGATTCACTTGGAAGTGCATGACTAATTTCTTCATTTGGTGCATTGTGCATAGGAGAATGACATGAAAAGTACCTTTCCCATTTATCAAAATTATTTTCTTTAGAAGAGGGAAGAAAAGAGATAGGTTTGAGAGAAGAAGATGCATTTACCTTTTTTTCACTATCACTTTCATATGTATCATCATATTTCTCATTACAATAATAGTAATTATCTGTATTGTAAATAAAATCAATTTCCACATTTTTAGCTAATGTATAATTTTGTAAATTTATTCATTCATTTTCATAATTATGAGAAAAAATTAGAATTTGATCTATGGGATGAGAGGAAATAAGTGCCTTAGTGGCCATTTTATTTATTTCACCAAAGATAATATGTAAAAGTAATATAAGTAGATAAATGCAAGAATAACTACTAACATAGAGATTTTGAAAATATTTTTGACACTCCAAACAATGTGCAAAAATACCAAAATTGTTATCTAAAAATTGCAAAGAAGGAAGGCTTGGGGTTTGAGGACCTAATTTAGAAATCTAGGGTTTTAGGTTGGGGTTTAAGAATTTTTAAAAATTATTACAATAATTTAAATTATAAAATAAATTTGAATAAAATAAATGTACATAAATTTATACAAAAATTAGAAATTTAAAATTTAAAATTTTGCACAAAGTATGAAGGAAAAACCTTAAGTGTACCTAGGGTTTTGATATTTTGGGGTTTTTAAACTTTTGAAATTATGGAAATAATTTAAATTCTAAAGTAAATTTGAATAAAATAAATACACAAAAATTTATACAAAAATTAGAATTTTGAAATTGAATTTTTGCATAAAGTAGGAAGGAAAAACCTCAAGTGTACCTAGGGTTTTATATTTGTTTGAAGTAATTTAGGTTCACCAAATATTTTATTATTTTTGAGAAACTAGTGTCTAGCTCCTAAAAAATAAAGGGTCTAGAGTAAGGGAAAAAATCTAATCTAATATGGTAAAATATAGATTTTGTTCAAATTAATTACATATGTAAGAGAAGTAACTTATCTATAAAAGTAGACTAAGATGATTGCTTTAAAGCCTAAAAACTAATTCACATGATTGGGAAGATGTTAGGAATTTGGATCTATCTTTCATTTGGTGAAAGGATAGGAGCACCAAAAATAGGACACTTCTAAGTTCGATGCTATAGTCCAGGTCCCGTCACTATTGTCCAAACTAGTCATAAAGATTTGATTTTTCTGAGTTTTGTTTGCTATACCTATGTGAGCTTGCTTATAAAATTTTGAATCATGAATGTCGATCAAGCTCCCTGTAGAGTTGTTTTAATATTGAAAACCATGGGTCCATCTACACACAAAATAACAAATATATCAAAAGCTAAAAGGGGAAACTAGGTTAAGAAAAGTATGATTGCATGATATAGAACCCCTATTATCTTGATCTCTACCTACATTAATCCTCAAGCTAGGGTCCCAAATCAAATATAGTTCTCCCTTAGACAATGTGTATAATCAATGCACATGGTAGATTCAATAATGAACTTTTACCTAGGCCCCTCCTTGATCAAGCATGCAAATCCATGTTTGATGTAGAATACTGAGATATACTATTGATTGATTTTTAGTTATGTAATATGCCAAAGTAGTAAGTGCTAGCTGTAAAATGCCTTGTGAAGTCCTTTATATAGGATACTCTTTGTTTTGAATTTGGGAACTTTATTTGCATTTGGCCAACATTATAAAGAAAAAAAATTAAGTACGAAGTTAAGAAGGGCTTGGGACATATTAAGAAGGAAATCTAACTATTGGGACTCAAAATAAAATTAGACAAGAGCACTAGAAATGAGACACCCTAGGGTTTAGCATTATAGTCCAATTCTAGTGCTCCTATCCTACAAGATCAAGACCTAGGGTGATAGGATTGGTCTAGGAAATATAACCTAGTTGAGGTGGAATGACCATACAAAATTTTATGGATGACTAGAAATAAGCAAAAATGTGACTCAAGTATGAAACAAGACCAAGATAAGTAAAACAAAAGACATGGCTAATGTGAACAAGGCTCATATTCTCCAATCTGAGTCTCCTATGAAAGGACTATGAAAAGACATGATATGTGTGATTGCTTTACCAATTTAGGGTGTATACATAGAACAATCTCAAAAAAAAATTAATTTTCTAAAGTTGGATGATTTAGTTTTAAATATAGAAATGAAGTTAAGCACACAAGAAACTAGATCACGTTGGTCGATCTAATTGAAATATAACATAGAACTTGTATCAACACTAGATAATATAGTATATAACACAACATAGAATAAAAAATATCAAGAAAAAAATATATAAATTGTGTAACTAATAATTCTAGGTAATTATCCAAAAATAAGATCAAGAGATTGTACTAAATGTTGTGTTTGATAATGTAAGATTCCAAAGATACTGGCTTGTCTATTAGATAGTGATGACCAAATGTTTCATAGTGCTAACTATGGAGGAAGCTTAATACACATATCCCACTAAACCTATTTTAAAATTTAATCTATAAGTGAATTCTTGGTGTTAATCACTAACTGATGCACCACACAATCTAACAGATGGTTGGATTCCTAACATTTAATACAAAAGGAAATAATAGGAATTTTTGAAATACTATGAGATACATGAAAACTAAATACCATGGTTAAATTTTTACTATATATATGAGTATTGGGTCAATAAATTCACACCATAATATATATAAATGATAGACAATGACTATAAACAAAATATTGAGTACCCCTTCACAACAATAGCTAAGTAGTTTTAAAACTATGAGTACACTGTTTATAGTGAAAACCAAAAAAGATGAAAATAAAGGCAAAAGCCAAATTATCAAAAACCAAGTTGTAATTTTTGAAATAAAATAAACAAACAATTGACTATTTTATTTAAAAATTAAAATTGATTGTAATTACTATGAAAAAGAGATTAATTTCCTTTACTTATGCTAGAAAATAAAACATGTAGAGTAAGACCGAACATGTCGATCTAATTGGGTGAACATTACAAAATGTAATCGATATAGTTGACTCAATATGTTAAAAAATAGACACAAACAAATAAATTTGATTACAAAGATAAACACAACTAGATCGATTTGGTCGATCTAGTTGTCTATGTGGGTACAATTTTATAGATTTGAAAAATTGAGGAAAAATTATACAGAATTTGAATTTTAACTAAAATAATGGAAATGTAATTTGATTAAAATTGAAATAATAATATATTAATAATGAACCTAAAGGATAGAATAAGATTGACCAGGTAGATTTAGTCATTTTTTTGATAATGTTGAGTTATCATTTGGCTGGGTTGTCCAAGCAAGTTTTTGATCCTATAAAAGCATAAAAAAATGTTATTAGACAAATTGAATAGGTTGATCTAGTCTAATTGAATTGATGTAATGAAAATAGGAGAATTAAACTAGATCAATTAGATTAATTTCACTAAATAAAACTTAAATACATAAATGAACAAAATCAAATAGTTTGATTTAGTCAGGCATAAAAAGTTGAATAAATAACTAGATTGACCAGTTTGATCAAGTTGGTTGAAACTAAAAACCCTATGCACAGAGGAAAAAATAGGATCAATAGGGTCTATCTGGTTAGAGAATTGTAAAAATAATATAAAATGTGGTCAATGAGCTCGATCTATTTGAAAACATGCACACAAAATAATAAAACTAGATAGATAGGCTTGATCTTGTTGACTGTAATTAAAAAATTACAAATTACAAAGGTTAAATTCATGTCAGGTTCCCTAGAATGTATATAATAAATTAGTATAGATATATAACTTATCCTACTTATTTTATTTTAATTTCAAATAAGGTAATCTTACCAAACAACTCATTGCATAACTATTTATATCGACACATGACTAATTTGGATCTACTAAAGTTAACCAAGGGATATCCTACTACACAACACCAAAGGAGAGGGTTCCAAAGCCTATAATAAAATGATACTATGTAATAACCCTAGTTAGGCTACAATACATAAAATATATCTAATTTGGTGCTCACTAAATATTATGGTATGAAGGGGGATGTTTAAACAATCAAAATAAAAAATGCAAAGAGATCTCTACTCAAGTCAATATAGAGGTAAACTAATCAAAAATTAAAACATTCACCCAATTAATTTTTGTAATATATATCTACAAAATGAAAGAGTAAAAGTTAGGAATAATTACCATGAATTAAACCTATCATGCCTCAATCTATCCCTTGGCCAATGGTGCTTTGCAAGAGGTTTTTGTGGCTTTGTAAGGATCACACTATAGAAATAATCTCTAGACTGAAAGACTCATACTTTGCATCCAAGACTTTCCCACAATAAAATATTATTTCCCTCCAAGTCAAAACCTTAATAAATGACTCTTTAAGTGTATAATTAACATAATTATGAGCTATAACAAAGTGAAAATGAATATTCCTCTTTATTGGATTGAATTGAGGGGGTATTTATAGACAAGGTTCAACCCTAAACCCTCCTAGGAATGTAGCCAATAATATTGACCATCTTGATCTTTTTAAGAAATAAAAATAGCATTAGGTCTTGAACTAGGTCAGTCAGACCTACATAGTTCCATAACGTGTGCTCAATCCCTAACAAGATTGACCTAGATGACGTAGTAGAAAAATGAATAAAATGGGTGTTTTCTTAGTTAGGGGATATTTTGGTAGGTGAAGTACTTATAGGAGTGGATAAAAGGGTTTTATTTTCTTAGGAAGTTAGTTAAAATTAACTTCTAGTGGTTTTAGGTAATGGTATAGGGACTAACAATATTACAAAGCACCAAAGGTCTACCCAACCCTTTCTCACTGCACCATTTAAGGCATACACTCAAAGATATTGATACTTAATGGGTTATTGTAAGAGATAAAGCATCATTAAATGATAAATTTTAAAAATATTTTTTATATATTGGGTGATGTAAAAATAGACTACACTGATTTATGCAATGTAATTATGAATCTATGGAATTGTACCACATTTTTAAGAGGTTTGTGGGTGAAGTTATGATATCTAAAATTAGAGAGGTTATAATTTCCTTTAGCGTAATGTCTAAAAAAATATGTGAAGGGTTATCATGAACTATTCTATAAGTAGGATAAGGGACAAGAGTCTGATGAGGATAGGGATCGATATATGAAAATATGAACTTCATGTTGTTCATATTAACCAAGTTTTCTACATCATGAGATGAGTGTGGATTACCCATGGTTTCAAAAACATTATCATTTATAGGTGGATTTAGATTTTTTGGATTTTCATTTTGATTATGGTGAGGAAGTGGATTTGAGTATATATTAAGATGAGTGTTACCTTGGTGAAGTGCATCATGATTAAATTTAGAATCATGGGTTTTGGGTACCTTGTCATAATTTTTCTATAATTTTTAGATCATAAATTCATTATTGAATTTTTAAACATATAAGATTATAAAATCAAAGTTTTTAAGTTATTTTCAAGTCCCATGGGATTGTCCCCAATTTTTAATGGAACTAGAAAAAAATGCGCAGTCATACCAATGAGCACTAGGATAGGAAGTATAGAACACTCTAGGTGAGGGTTTAGGAAGACATTTCCTAATTTCATCTCTAAAAAAGGATGGTGTTATTTTAAAATTATGAACTTTTGAAGAAGAAGAATAATAAGGTTAGAAGGAACTTCCCTTAATAGGTTGGAAAAAAGTCACTTCATCAAATCTTCCTACTAGTATAACATTGATGGTTTTCTTGAAATAGTATAAGTCCTAGACACCATCTTTGGTATCATTTTTATTTTTAGACTTCATAAGTACATGAGTTTAAGGTTTGGGTTGGGAATACTCTAATTGTCTCATGAGGAAGTATTTATGTTTAGCTTGATCAAGGGATTCTTCTAGTGATTTGTGAAAGATGAAAATGTCAATGTATTGTAATCTATGGCTAAGATAATTAGTGAATAAGTGGAATAAGTTTTATTATAACCTATTATGATCAAATTTTTTAGCTAAGTATTTCCAATGATTGATAAGGCTTGGCTAATCTCGTTATCCTCTTGATTTTAATTAATGAAGCGGGAGAACTTATTTTTCATTTAGATCATTGGATTGAAAATTTTAAATTAATGTGTTAATAAAGTATTCCAATATAAATATGGGGTTGGACTTGATTTAGTTTTACCAATTTAAAGTGTCATCAAAGAATGTTTTGTCTAGTAGCTTTGTAGCTACAAAGTTATTGAACTTAATCCAATGGTTCATTTGGATGGTTTTTCAAATGATTTATTGTGAAGTGGTGGTTTTGAAATAAGATTACTATGAGAATCTCTAAGGGGGATGGTGGGAATTTTTATTTAGTGTTCCCCACTAAATTTTTTGAGGGTGATTTTGCATTTATAAAATTTTATTTTTTATTTGCATCATGTAGGTAGTAATAATTGTTTGAAAGTTAGCCATTTAGTTCATGGATTGTAACATTAACTACTTTGAATAAAGAAAATTTTGATTAAAGATGGAAGATTGAGGATATTTTTTACATGTCATAGACATGATATTAATGTTGGTGTTAATGTCAATAATTTTATTAGACCCACTAAAGGAAAGCCATGCCATGTTAGTAGTGATACTAAGCATGGTATATAGGGAGGGGAATGTGGAAGTCACATATTGATTTGTCTCAAATTTGGTAGAAAAACTAGGAGTAGGGGAAGGATGTATTTCAATATGGGGTGCCATCATGAGGTGATAAATCACCACAAGGTTCTTTCCCTTGTGGTTTAGATGTTTATGAATGTATATGATCATTTATTTGGTATACTTGAGATTACATTCAACCTCCACTTCAAAGTATTGAGGTCAATGATCTCATCTAGTTGTGTTAGGGTTTTTATATGGTTCATAATTTTTAGATCTAGTTGAAGCCACATGATAATTACTTGTCTTTTTCTCTTCAATCATGGAAAAGTTATAAGGCATATAGTTTTTATGGATTTCATGGGAATTAGTTAGTTCCATGTAGTCTTGATGGTTTTTTCTTTATATTGGTCAAAATTGTATTTTATAGTGGAAGAGAAAAGATTAACTATATTGGATTGGCTGGTGCAATTAATTACACAAGAAACATATTTAATTAATATAGCATATACATTTGGAAATTGAAAATAAGAAAATTAGACTACATCAATTTTACTGGTATAGTATGGGGATAGGAAAGAATTTTACCTAGTTGACGTAAAAACATTAGAATTAGACTATATTAGACTAGCCAATGCAGTCAAGGAGTCAACAAAAATGTATCAAACTAGTTGGTGTAGTTCACAAACACACTTAATTGTATTAGGATGTCTAATGCAATTCAAAAATACATCATAGAATGGTTTTAGGTTGGTTAATACAGTCTATAAGATAAGCAAGCTAAAATTTAACTAACTATTTTCAAAAATCAATATAAGGAGGTAAACTATTAAAGGACTTGTTTATCTTGTAATCTCTCAGAGATACTAATCCCAGTCATAAATACTGTATAAAATACAAAGGTATTAACCATAGAGGATTCCACCAAAAAATTTGCCACACTATCCTATCTCTAAGGTATATTAAGAGTAACTTTCAAGGGGTAACCACTTACTACTGTACTACAAAAATCAAATGGCTAGCTAGCTTCCAATGGCTAAAAATAAAGATCATAGGCATTTTTGATATACCATGAGGTAAATGGAAAATAAACTATTTGTATAGTGTTATCTAATGGCTTGAGTATTTGGTTAGTACCCCTCACACCATGGTGTAAGTAATAACTGATATGCTTGGCCCAAAATGATAACTCCTATTAGGTTTATAACTATCAGAACATAGTTTCTATGAAAACCAAACAAAGTGAAAATTATGATTGAAAAAATACATGTTGAATTCTAAATTTGTAGCATGTATTGAATTTAAACAAGAAAATAGAATGGTATCAACATGGCCAACATAGATAAAATGGAATGGTATTGAGCTATCTAATATAGTTGTAAACACACATATAACTATATCAAATTGGTTGATACAGTTTGGACAAATGCAAAATGATGCCATGTTATCTGATATCATTCACAAGAAGATAGGAAAATATATCAAGATCTCCAATACAGTTAGGTTAATGTTTTAGAATATTTTTATAAGAATATTAGAAATATAAAAATGAAACTATTCCAATGAAAGGAGGGATAAGATTTATGTTGGGTTCACTAGAATGTACGCATATACTAGGATGACCTATAACTATCCTCTTTCTCTCAATAGACTATAACTTGAATAAGGTCAATTGAATATAACCTACATATACTTGGAAGATAAATTAAGGACAAATGAATTCCTTAGATCTAGTATAGGGTAACCTATAGCTCAAATGTTATGATAAAAAGGTTATAAATCCTAAACCTATGACCCATGGATATTGCTCTCACTTTACCTCAAAAAAGTTAAATGGTTGTAACTATGATTGTAAAGATGTAGGTAATGTAAATGGTTATAAAAGGGGTAGAAACTAAATTAAATTAGAGGTTATAATGTTTGTAAATGGTACTAATAGTCAACCAAATAAGGGTTTATACAACCTAAAGTTATTAATGGCAAGTCTAAAAAATCTTATGTATACACTAGCTTATTTAGTATAGATAAATCATAAACAAGGATACACATACATTCATTGAAAAATTAAATAATCAATGTCTAATATAATAATTAATTATATAAAAGAGTGTATGGATAGAAATACCTACCTTGGGGTGAACTCATCGATTCTTCAATCTCCCCATTTGGTTCAAGTGGAACTTTTTAAGAGAATGTTTTAGGTTCAAGTCCTCAAATTGTTAGATGAGGACCTATATATCCTTAATAAGGAACTCCCAATGAATCCTATTGAGATCTAATGACACCAGAAGAGAATATTTCTAAAGATAAGGTTATAAGCCACTAACTCTCTCAATACTTTCTTAGGTTATAGATGCAAGTTAAAATAGATCAAATGAGTGTGATATGATATAATATGAATGAAATGTGACTCCTCATATACAATTATGATACCCAAAACTAACCCTAAAATCCAAGATGATGGTATCATCTTACATTAAATAATTGGAAAAAATCAGCTTACACAGTATGGTATTGGCTAGGATGATATAGTGTAAATATTTGAAAACATACTCATAATTTTATTTGGTAGGTTGATACATTACATGAAGGATAAAGGCACAAAATGGATGGTATCAGTCAAGATGATATCTTAAGATATAATGTAGCTATAAAATATGGATACAAAGTAGATGGAAGGAATAAATAGATAGAAAATCAAATGAGGTCAGATTGATAGTATTAATGGTGTAATCAAGATGTAATGCCAACATATCTCACAAAGTACCATGAGTTATTCTCACCCCATTCTTGGCACACCCTTTAAAGTGTGCACTCAAGGAGATTGATGTATTGATAAGTCATTGCAAGATAAAACATTAGTAAATGATAAAGTTAAAAATATTATGTGTGTACATATGCCCCACCCAAACCTTGTCTTGTGTCACAATAGTGTAATATAGGATGGTGCTTTGGAAAAGAAACATAGAAACACTAAAGAGCATAACTGAAAGAAAATACTAGAAGTAATTGAAAGTAAATAAAATACAAACATGTACCTTCACTTACCTTATTTATTTTAGATAATATTACATGTATTTAAGGTGATGAAAGTCATCCAATGAGAAGAATGAGAGGTTGATCTAAAAAATAAGATAAAATTATATCTTTTTATTAAAAAATTCTCTTGGCACCTAAAAATTGTCTACCTTGTCAGGATTCTAAGGTTTATTTCAGTTTGTGAAAAGGACCTATAAAAATAAAGATATGGGTGACAGATGAAATCTCATGGTAAATAACTAAAACCTTCCAAGTTTTAAATTTTTACTATACATAGGTAAAAATTATTCATTTAAGCATTTGTTATTTTTGGGAAACCAAAACCTTTTTAATCAAATTTTATTAATTTGAGATACTATGGCTCATGGATAGGAGGTAGACATATTGGGGAATGAGTCATAGCTATGGCCAAAGCCTAATAGTTTGGTGATGCATTTATTGTTTGTTTTGTCATTTTTTATTCAAAATGAACTAGATTAAGAAATTTAGGCACTAGGTCAAATCTATGTAATGAAATTTGCTCAAAAAAGTGTCAAAATGAAGCTAAAGATAGGATACGGGATGGGTAGTGGAAAAAAATTCAAAATTAGGCACAAGGGTATTTATTAGGGCCAAGGAAATAAATCACCACCTTCATATAACTATATCGACTAGGCTGATATAGTATATAAGGAGAACCTAAAACACTTGGCTATTAACATACGATATGGCCAATGTAGTTAGGTAAAGTGATGGTTGATACCATATGGTATGGATGGTGTAGTATAAAATTGACATACTATGCCAATATCATAGGATATGACTAGTAGGATTAGGAGATGACCATGGCAAGTGTAGTTTAGAAACTAACCAATGTAGTATAAATGATATGCATAGTTGGAAATATATGGTATGGCCAATTTAATAGGAAGAATAAATGGTTGATAGATTTTTATATGGCCAATATAGTTGATTGAAGTGTTGTTTGATATTGTATGGTATGGCTAGTATAGTATAAAAATAAGCATGGCAAGTGTAGTTAGGTGTATGGCCGATGTAGTAGAAAAATGAGAAAAAAAAATTACTTTTTATTCTTTACATTGGTTTTTAGTCTTGATTTCATATATTTTAATCAAAATTGGATTGTTCATTATTATTTGATATTTTGAAAAGATAATTGAGACTATGGTAGTGCCTCAATGTGATTGGCTACCAAATAATTTTATGAAGACTATCATCACTGGATCAAGCATAGTTTACCACATTAGCCCTAAGTGGTATTATGCAAATGTGTCAGGTGCCACACAACTTAAAGTTGATGTCCATTTTTTAGGGTGATGGGAGAGACTCACTGGCACATTCAGGTACGTGATGGATGGGGATACCATTGAGGTAGATATAACCCAAGAGGATGTACATGTAATTATAGGTCTACTAGATCAAAACATGAATGGTATGTGATACACCAAAAGGCCATGAGTGAGATGTGAGAGTTATCTCAATGGGATACTAGTTTAGATAAGTATGATGAGTGTAAGTTCATAATATGATTATTTCATGTGTATATATCAAACATTTTAGACATTCAGATGACCTTGATCAAGCTTATGATTGCACATGTGTTATTTCATAAGTCAAATGGGGTCATCCCATTGTACGTCATAACTCTGTACCACTCTATGCTAAGGTATGGCACTCTTTTTTACATAAGAGTTGCACCATGATATGGGTATAATTACTGCATGATTTATTTAGAATTTTGAGCAGGGATAGTAGATTATGGGCCCAGTTATACTTTTCAAGTTTTATATATGAGAGGTTCATGATGTATAAAATTGTGGGACTTCTTCACATTATATATGATTTATTCCAGCAAGTGAGGAGGTGGGCTCAAGACTATGTTGTCTGAGCAATCCCACATGTGCATGTACTATAAACCATCAAGAAAGATCATATTACATTGATTTCTTATAGAGGCATTATGGAAGGGTGGTAATCATGTTAAACCATAGTACAAGTGAGGGGTTAGAGTCACATCATCAACCACTATGTGTGGTGTGTTGAGAAGTGTTATCATTAATGTCAAGGTCAAGGTTGATGTCATTGATGTCAAGGTACATCTAGTAAAGATGCATGGTGAAGTGGTATGTGACAAATGAACCATGTGACATGATAAAATTTTAAAGAAACCTAATGATTCTTATAAAGACAATGTCATGATTCAGGTCTACTTAATTAATGTAAGTGTTTTCACAAAGAGGTTTTGATGATCAGGTCAAGATAAGTATGTTTTGAGCATTAGGTGTCTTGAGTATCTTAGTCATAACAATCTTAGTCATATCTTGGGCATATGAATGATGATTATAAGAGGTTTTATATTATTTGAGGTGTATGAAAGGTATAAAATCATCAATTAGTGCTTTTAATATCAAGTGTCAAGTCTCAAGGTGCTTGAGAATCCTAATCATGACACTAGTTATAGCATGAAGGAAACTTGTGTGGAGATATGAGCATGATGGATTGGTGATATGGATACATAAAGGCATAAGATATATTATAGGATTGCTTTAGTATGTATATGAGGCATTGGAGTACTCATGTGTGTTTCAAGATGAGCCTATAGGGGTAAGTCTTACATACTTAGCATGCAACTAGACTAGTTATAGAACCTAGTTGACCCAATAAGGTACCATGAAGTGTTGTCATGACCCATCAAGGATGAAAAGTAGTGTTAGATCATTTTATAATTTTATTTAACATTTGAGTGAAGTGGAGAGTGCATGAACAATGGATATAAGGTCAGTTTCAAGGCCTAATGTGACTTATATGTCAAAAGCCTAGAGAGATAATGGCCAAATGGGGTATCAGGATTACTTTCTAAGGTAAGCATGAATAAATGAGTATTTAAAAATATATTTCATTTTGTTTCATTATTTTTACCAAGTTTGAGGTCAAATTTTTCAATTAAAGGGATAGAATGTAGTTTTGAGGTTTCTTATGTGCATAAAATAAATGATTCTCAACCCAAGAAGAATTTTCATGTACTCATTGGCATGTGTAACCTTTGCATGAGAACCTAATCCATTCATGGTATATGGGTAAGGGTCATATATAAAATTTTCAAGCATTTTTTATGGATAAAGGTCCTAAGCTTTATGAATGATTGTTAAGACTGTAAGATGGTCTTAACCCTCTCTAAAACCCTTAAAGTGACCTGATATGAAAGATCTTGATATAAATGGCTCAAAATGGATTGGATGACCTAGTAAAATGATTGGACACTGTATTTTAATATCATAAGTACCTCAAGGTTTCATTGGTTTATTAGTGTTGACCATTTTTGGTCCAACAGGCCAAAAATCGGTCCCCTTCTTCTCCTACTATTCTAGGCCAATTCATTTTTGATTTCGCATAAGTTCAAGATTTTATACAGACTCCACAAGAATTTCTAAAAAATCTACAGGCATGGATTTTCTATGGACTTTGCAGGTCCATTTCTATGGACTCTGCAGGTCCATTTATATGGACTCTACAGGTGAAGTTTCTATGGATTCTGCAAAGAATATTTTTCTATGAACTCTACAAGTGAGTCTTTCGACACATGAAGAACCAGTTCAAAGAGTGCAAGTTTTTGCAAAGTTTCTTCAGACTCTTGTCTAAAAAATTCACAAGGAAGGTTAGTATCTTTGAACCATTGAACCAATTCAATGCCTTGGTTCAACGCTTTAGTTCAATAAGCAAAGTTCATCACTTTGGTTTAATCAAATGGTTCATCAGCTTGGTTCAATGTGTTGGTTCAATGCTTTGATTCAATCAGATGGTTCAATCACTTGATTCACTCAGTCAGTTCAATGGTTTGGTTCAACGCTTCAATTCAACGCCTTGGTTCATTGGCAAAGTTTAATGTAAAGTTCATCGATAGGTTTAATAAAATGGTTCGGTTCATAGATTTGGTTTAAGGCTTGGTTCAAATATTTGGTTCAAACATTTAGTTCAATGCCTTGGTTCAACAACTCTGTGAACCATTGAATCGGTTCAATCAATTGGTTCAATGGTTGGTTCAAAGGAGCGGTTCAACAGTTGGTTCAAAGGAGCGGTTCAATCAAAGAGTTCAAGGGAGCCTCCCTGAAGGACAAGTGCCCTTACAGAGGGCACTTGGTTGATAAAAGCACCCTTAAGAAGAGTTGATTTCAAGAATCTAGAAGGGCACTTTTCAAAGGGCAATTCTGGCGGACTTCTTGTCTGCGAGAAAAAACCCGCAAAAAAAGTCTGTGGAGGGAAGCCGAAGAGACAAAGGCCGCTGAAGGACCCCAAAGGGCAGGTGCCCTTTTAGGGGACTCTCAACTACCAAATGAAGGGAATTTCTCTAGAGTTGAAGGGATTCTTCCCCTTTGAGAAGGTCTGAAACAAAAGGCTGAATCAGAGGAAAAGGCCTAAAGGAATTAGCCAAGGACGATGACGTCCCAGAAACCATCAACTTCAAGGAGATAGATTAGCCATTATTTTTCAAATGGTGACAGGTCCTCAAAAATCATTTTTATGATAGATAAATAGCTGTTTGACCTTTGAAATCTTGAATGCCAATAAAGAGCTCAGAGAACAAAGAGAGAAAAGAGCCCAAAGAACCAGAAGAGTCAAGGTAAGGAAAAGATAAAAGTGTCAAATATAGGAACAAGCAAATAGTCTAAGTGGCAAAGGGAGGCATCGACTTAAGAAGTTACTCCAGTAGGTGATACAGTGTCTATGAATTGATCATTAGGAGGTGTAAATAGCTAAATATGCAACCCATTTTTCTTCATTTTGCATTAATGAGTAGACAAGCCATGTAATTGCCTTGAAGGAGTGGTCTTGTAAGCAGACAAACGGTGCAGCCCATAATTTCTCATATGATGTTTAAGTGGCTTGCTCTTCCTAATGATCAAAACACACATGGGTCATTTGTAAAAAGGGTGCCAAAAGGCCTCTTTCCTTCCTCTATATATTATAGACTCCTCATTTGGAAAATCATCTTTCACATTTTTGAGGTGAAGCCCTTGCAAATTTTCACTTGGAATCAATAAAACACATTTTTACCTCTATTCTGATTAGATATCTCTGTGTGTGTCTGAGTGTTAGTTTTGTGTTTAGTCATTGCTTCCTAATACTTTCATAGGGTTGACACCAATGCACCTGGTATCTATAAGGCACCATTCTTGCAGGTGACAAGAAGAGCTACACTTAGAAGCGCAGAGACAGAAAGAAGATACTATATAGTGTGCCTTTTCTATAGCACCTATGGTGAGTCCCTAATTTTTGTGTGTTCCATTAAAGCCTCCTATTAAGCTTCTTGCAGTCTGGTCCTGTTACCAGTTTAAAGTGTACGTATGTGTTTGTATGGTTCAGAGTGTGAGTGTGAGTAGGTTGAATCATTTGGTGCATCACCCCTTTTAGAGTAGGTTTTATTTTCCTATAATCCTTCTCTCTTTTCATCCCCCCATTATATATATATATATATATATGTATTATCACTTATTGGAACAATTTAGATGCATCAAAGGGAGCTAGCCCTTGTCTAGAGACTCTCCCCTCTAGCTTCACCAGTCCCATAGGCGAGAGGGGAGTTTCCATTTTGATGTGTGGAAGGTAGGAGCTCAGCCTCCTACCCAGGGTGCAATCCATTGCATTAACAATTTTTGGCACGCCTAGTGGGACAATTTTTTTTAACTTAGTAAAGTTTTAGGTTTGATTTTGGTCCTGTTACAGTAAACCAACCATTTTCAGCATTTGGCGACTCCACTGGTAAGAGCTTCATTTTTTTTTATCAAAGACCAGTCTGGCCCCCTATGCCTAAAATCACCACATAGTCTGATACCAAGGGTGTCCCTTTTGAATTAATTGAATTGCCTTCAAACTCAGTAAAGCAATTGAGGTTTGAAAGGACCCACCCTTAGTCAGCAAACCACTTTCCCAAACCTACTATAAAAAACACATACGTAGCAAGGCCACATTTACATCCTATCATAGCTATGGCATTACCCTTTGTGACTTTTCATGGTCAGAGCCCTTTGAACCTCCCACGTTATGACCCAATTCCTAGAGCAATCCTCAAAAGTGTGCCTTCCTTTGATGGAGAGGGGCCCATTATAGTCATCAAACACATCATAAATATTGCTAACCTTTACAATATTCACAATGTTACTGAGGATAATATTACAACCAGATCGCTAGCTTTGTCCCTTAAGCGCAAGGCTCTGGACTGGTATGGGACTTTGACCATAAATTTAATTGATTCCTAGAATGAATTGGGCACTCACTTGATAGACTATTTTGGGGAAAAGATCAACCACCTCTCACTTGTTGAGCAGTTGACTACCACAAAAAGAGCCCCACATGAATACATGTAGGATTTCAACACTCAGTTTTAGAAGACATGGGATAGAATCCCCATTTTGGTAAGACCTACTCCTAGCTATGTTTTCTTATATTAATTAAGAGCATTGAATAGTGATATTTCTATTATGATACAATCCATGGGAGGACATGTGCTACCTATCACCTATGACATAGCTATAGTAGCTAAAAATTGCTTAGTGTAGGCTGGGAAGATAGCTCCTAGACCCCATATGCCACTTTTCCCTAAAATGTTGCCTCTAATCCAAACTACTCCTCCCTCCTTAGCTCCTCTACCTAGCATAGAAAATCTAGCTGCTACTCCATCCAATGAACTTCATGAAGTCAAGAGTCTGTTGCAAAATATGTCGAATGAACTTATGGCTATTAAAAGGCAGTAAGCTCAAAGCAACTAACCAAACCAAGGATACCAGTAGTATAGTCAAGCTCTTAGACCCCCTTTCCAAAATTACAATCAAGGACAAGGCCAACTTACTCAAACCAGACCCTTTCAAGGCTACAATCCAAGTGCCCCTTCATCATCCAAGGTTATGGTGCCCATTCAAAACAATCTAGTTCAAGAACAACCAAGTTGTTTAACCATGGGATATGGTCAAGAGCAGGTTGCTTATACAAATGAAATGATGGGTTATTACCCAAATGTATAAGACAATCAGGTAGTCACCTATTCCCAAGTTTTTGATGCTCTAATGCAACCCAGCACGAGCAGCAATTAGACCCAGCCTAATTCTACTCTCATGAATCATCTAGAAGGTGAATTCTATTCAGTCAATTATGTGGGTGCTATAGATAATCAAGCTGACTGTGTTATAACCAACACAAGATTCAAAAGGAGAGAAATGGAATAAGCTCAGGCTATTGCCCAAATGTTAGCAATACCTTTTTCATCACATGTAAATCAAAAGGTCTCGAGTTTCAGACTATCGATTGTACCTTTAGCTCCTTAGCTTGCACCTCAGGGTGTAAATAATTCCAAAGAAAATTTGAAGGAAGGCAACCCTCGAGTCAATGTGGTTGAATAGATGAAAAATCTACACATGAACATCTCCTTATGGGATTCACTATCAATACCAGGGTAAAAGGACATGCTGCAAAAGGAATTACATGAGCTAGATGGACAAGTTATCCCAACAAAAGCCGATAATGTTTTGGTGATGAATGGACAACCTTCCACCTCAGGTTAGACCCAAAAAGAAGAAGGTTCCTCCTTTTTATGTGTCCTTGGTCATAGGATATTTCTTGGTGCATAATTGCATCATTGACAGTGAAGAAAACACCTCGGTAATGCCCAAATGTATAGCCAATAAGATAGGCTTGAAATATGAAGAAATGACCAAGGGAGTCCTGTAGCTAGATGGAACTCCAGCAAAGATAGTTGGAGTGGTAAGAGGCTTGAGTTTGATGATACACACTTTCCCGACCTTCTTAGTTCCTCATGATGTGGTAGTGGTAGATGTCCCTCTTTACTTTGCCATTTGCTTATCTAGGGATTTTACATCCAAGATAGGTAGCTACTTAGTAGCGAATTGGTCTTATCTAGTTTTTAGAACCAAGTATGGGACCAAAGTCAAGATTGAGTCTAAGCCACTCTATAGAGATCATCTGGAACCTTACTTTCTCAAGTCAGCAAATGTTAGCTACGCTATCATTGACTAGGAAGAGTTCTAAGTAGACCAATCTCCATCCTCTACCCTTGAAGGAGTTGTAGACCTAATCTTAGATGAATGGGGAAGTGACAACTTCGAGCATGATCCTTACAAATTCATAGAGGAGGTGGGCCTTGGAATTTATTTCATGCATGAAGAAGGTACCTTTGTACCAAATTTGATGAAAGCCAGCTAGGAAAGCTTAGGTCTATGGCAGCTGTTCTTTGATGGTTCAAAAAGTAAGTTGGGAGCTAGTGGTGGAGCAGTGTTGGTTTCTCCTTCAAAAGAGAGGTATTTTTTAGCTTTCTAGTTCCAATTTTCTTGCACATGCAATGTTTTAGAATATGAATCCCTCATCCATGGTTTGGAGTGGGTGAGGAAAAGAAGAATAAAAAAGCTACAAGTTTTTGGTGACAGTGAGTTGATTGTCAATCAGGTAAGAGGCTAGAATTTTATAAAGAATTCTTTACTGAAGTCCTAGAAACATAGGGTATGGAATTTAGTGGAAATTTTCTTTACTTTCAATATTTCCTCCATTCGTAGAGAAAAAACAAGCAAGCAGATAGGTTGTCAGTAGTTGGTGCCCAATTTGATATCCCTCAGGAAATAGGCTGAGACCACAGCTCACGCCACTTGAAGGTAGTGATCTAGCCCTCTGTACCTGACAACATCACCAACTGGTAGGTCTTTGACAATGACTAGCAAATAGTGCTCTTCTTGTAACAAGAATTTGAGTTTGCTACAAAAAACTAGGTTAAGCTACAACAACAATATGGCAGCCAAATTTTTCAACTGAAGAACAATAATTTCCCTAAAGGTTTGGTCACTCTAGAGAATATCTTCAATGGAGATGACCAGTTGAAAAGCAACAAGGCATGTATCACAATAAATGAGGAGCACCATGAGAAGGTGGAAATATTCAAGGATAAGTTTCTTGCACTTGGGAAAGTGTGCACAGACTGTGAAAGGCAGGCCTTCATCTTGTTGTGCCAAGAATTTGTCGATATCTTTGCTTAAGAGTATACTGATTTGAAGCATTTTGACCCAAGTTTGGCCCAGCATACCATTGAGCTAGAAGAAGGTGCCAAGCCAATCAAGTAGAAGCAGAGGCCTATCAACCCAATGATTAAACCTCTCATGCGGAAGGAACTCACCAAGTTGATTGAGTCTAGGATAATATTTCCAATCAAACACTCTTCTTGGCTGGCCAATCTTGTTCCTATTTAGAAAAAGAATGGGGAGATCAAATTGTGCATTGATTTTAAAGACCTCAACAGAGTCTCTTTGAAAGACCATTATCCTCTCCCAAACATGGAGCAGATCTTTCAAATGGTAATAGGCAACGAGCATTTTTCCCTCTTGGATGGGTATTCAAGATACATCTAGATTTTGGTGCAAGACTGTGACCATCACAAGATAGCCTTCACTACTAAGTGGGGAACTTTTGCTTATAGTAAAATGACTTTTAGACCATCTAATGCTGGTGCCACCTTCTAACAAGCTATGGACATGGCCTTTCAAGGCCTGATAAATAGTACTATGCTGGTGTATCTTGATGATGTGACAGTTTTCTCAAAGGAAGTGAGCCAACACATGAAACACCTCAGACAAATCTTTGAGAGGTGTAGAGAGTTTAGTATCTCTCTCAATTTGAGGAAATGTGTGTTCACTGTCCATGAGAGAAAGCTCCTTGGTCACATTATTTCTTTGGAGGGCCTGACTATTGATCTAGAGAGAGTTCTCTCAATCCTGGAACTGTCCTTACCTAAGCACAACAAAGGCCAACAAAGCTTCTTCGACAAGATAAATTTCATACGGATATTTATCCCAAATTTTGTAGCTATGGTCAAACTGTTGACCTCTATGCTGAGGAAGGGTGAAGATTTCACATGGATAGCACGAAGAAAGAACAACTTTGAAAAAATCAAGCAGGCCATAGCCCAGGATCCTACTTTGATTAGCCCTGACTTCACCAAAGATTTCAACCTCTACACCTTTGGAAATGAAGATGTAATCTATGCCATGCTTACCCAAGCAAGTGATGATAACCTTGAGCAACCAATTGCATTTTTTAGCCAAGGCCTAGAAGGTTTTGAAGTCAGATACACATATGTGGAAAAGTAAGTCCTGGCAGTCATACGAAGTTTTAAGAAATTTAAACATATGTTGTCCAATAGAAGAATCCACCTCATGGTTTTGCATCCTAGCATCAAGGATTTCTTAATCAACTAAGACTTGAATGAGAAGAGAGCAGGGTGGATCACTAAGGTGATGGAATATGATGTTGATATCAAGATCATCAAACTGGTAAGAGGGAGGGACCTATGTGAACACCTCGCTACATACTTTAAGTAGCAAAAAGAGGATAGTCTACTAATCCATGATGCAACTATAGTAGAAGAACCAGCTATCATGAAGGATTGGACATCAGATGTGAGGCATTTCCTTTTCACTGGTGAGTGCTTGCACTCACTTGATAGGACCAAGAGAAGGTATTTTAGACTCCAGTGTCTCCCTTATGCCCTGATTGATGGAGTGTTATTTAGAAGGGATCTCTCATGAGTCTTTTTAAGATGCTTAGACTCAAGTCAGGTTGACAGGGTGATGTCTAAGTTTCATGATGGGCCAGTCGATGGTCATTTTTCTCCTAGGGCTATAGTAGTAAGAATAATGAGAGCTAGTTATTTCTGGCCTACTCTTTTTAGGGACACCCATGCCTGGGTATGAAAGTGCCAGAAGTTCATCATTTTTGATGGGAAGTAATGGTGGTTGCCATGCCTTTACAGCCTATTCAGGTAGAACAACCATTCATGCAATGGGGCCTTGACTTCATAGGGATGATTAATCCTCCCTCTAGTGCTAGACACAAGTGGGTCCTGACTGCCATAGATTATTTCACAAGATGGGTAGAGGCTGTTGCTTTGAAGGAGGCTAATGAAAGTGTAGTCCTAAATTTTTATGAGGACCTGGTGGCAAGGTTTAGGGTTCTAACAACCATAATCTCAAATAATGCGTTAGTTTTTTTGGGAACTAAAATAGGTGAATGGGCACTGAGATATGGTATCTATCTTAGAACTTCATCCAATTACTACCCATAGGGGAATGGGTTGGTTGAATCTACAAATAAGAACCTGATCAGGATCATCAAGCAAACTATGGAGGAGAATCAAAGGACTTGGCATGCCAAGTTGAAAATAGCCCTGTGGGCAGATAGGGTCACCCTAAAGAGGGCAATTAGTAACTCGCCATACATGATCATCTATGGAAGGGAAGCTAGGCTCCCCATTTCACTTGATTTTCCAGCCTTGGACCTCACTCACCAGCTGTAATTAGAAGAAGGAAATAACATGGAGGTTAGGCTATGCAAGCTGATGGAGCTCCAAGAGACAAGGGACTAGGTTATGGCTTCTATGACCAGCCACCAACAACAAATAAAGAGACACTTCAACAAGAAATATTCATCAAAAGGTTTCTCTAAAGGAGATATTATCTTGAAATGGGATGAGGACTGAGTTAGGCCTAGAAAGCATGTGAAGTTTGACACCCTATAGAGTAGCCCATACATAATCACTTAGTGCAAGCAGCATAATGCATTTCAACTCTCCAAGGTGGATGGTGAAGAACTGTATATCCTAGTTAATGGGATACATCTTAAGCATTACCACTAAACCCTTTTTCCATCATGTATATATTTCCCTTACTTTTATTCTATTTTCCCTAAGTGCCTTTTGCACATGTTAATAGTTTTCTTAGCTTTGTGTGTGTTTTCATTTCCTTTTGGGGTAAATCTTCATGATTGGTTCTTGAATTTATCAGGGCTATTACTGATCTTTAAGTTACATTCTAACTCAGTGCCTAATGGACTTCGAGGCAACTGGCTTCTAAGCATAGTAGGCATGCTCCTCCTGGAAGTCACCAATTTGTTGACCATTTTTGGTCCAACAAGCCAAAAATTGGTCCCCTTCTTCCCTTGATGTTCTAGGCCAATTCATTTTTGATTTCACACAAGTCTAAGATTTTCTATGGACTCCACAAGAATTTATACGAACTCTGTAGGCATAGATTTTCTATAGACTATGCAGGTCCATTTCTATGGACCCTGCAGGTCCATTTCTACAAAATCTGTAGGTGAAGTTTCTATAGATTCTGCAAAGAATATTTTTCTACAAACTCTATAGGTGAGTCTTTCGGCACATGAAGAACCAATTCAAAGAGTGTAAGGTTTTGCAAAGTTTCTTTGGACTCTTGTCTAAAAAATTCACAAGGAAGGTTAGAATCTTTGAATGATTGAACCATTGAACCAGTTCAATGCCTTGGTTTAATGCTTTGGTTCAATTCTTTAGTTCAATCAATAAAGTTCATCGCTTTGGTTCAATCAAATGGTTCATCAACTTAGTTCAATGCATTGGTTTAATGCATTGGTTTAATGCTTCGGTTTAATTGGATGGTTCAATCACTCGGTTCACTTAGTTGGTTCAATAGCTTGGTTCAATGCCTTGGTTCAACACCTTGGTTCAATGCTTTGGTTCATCAACAAAGTTTAACACAAAGTTCATCAGCAGGTTCAATCAAATGGTTTGGTTCATCGACTTGGTTCAAGGCTTGGTTCAACTGTTTGGTTCAAACATTCAGTTTGATGCCTTTGATTTAACAACTATTTGAACCATTGAACCAGTTCAATTGTTGGTTCAAATGAGTGGTTCAACAAATGGTTCAAAGGAGCGGTTCAATCAAAGAGTTCAAGGGAGCCTCCCTAAAGGACAAGTGCCCTTGTAGAGGGCACTTGGTCACCAAAAGCACCCTTCAGAAGGGTCAATTTCAAGAATCTTGAAGGGCACTTTTCAAAGGGCAATTTTGGCAGACTTCTTGTCCATGGGAAAAAACCCACAAAAAAAGTCTATGGAGGGAAGCCAAAGAGACAAAGGCTGCTGAAGGACCCCGAAGGGCAGGTGCCCTTGTGGGGGACTCTCAACTGCAAAATAAAGGGCATTTATCTAGAGCCAAAGGGATACTTCCCCTTCAGGAGGGTTCGAAACAAAAGGCTGAATCAGAGGAAAAGGCTTGAAGGAATTTGCCAAGGATGATGACATCCCAGAAACCATCAACTTCAAGGAGATAGATTAGCCGTTGTTTTTCAAATGGTGACAAGTCCTTGAATGTTATTTTTACAATAGAGAAATAGCTATTTGACCTTTGAATTCTTGAATGCCAATAAAGAGCCTAGATAACAAAGAGAGAAAAGAGCCCAAAGAACCAGAAGAGTCAAGGCAGGGAAAAGATAAAAGTGTCAAATGTAGGAATAGGCAATAGTCTAAGTGGCAAAGGGAGGTGTCGACTCAAGAAGTTACTCCAATAGGTGATATAGTGTCTGAAAATTGATCATTAATAGGTGCAAATGGCTAATGGTGTGACCCATTTTTCTTCATTTTGCATTAATGAGCAGACAAGCCGCATACTTGCCTTGAAGGATCAGTCTTGTAAGCAGACAAATGGTGCGGCCCATAATTTCTCATATGATGTTCAAGCGGCTTGCTCTTCCCAATGATCTGAACACACATGGGTCATTTTAAAAAAGGGTGCCTAAAAGCCTCTTTCCTTCCTCTATATATTGTAGACTCCTCATTTGGAAAATCATCTTTCACATTTGTGAGACGAAGCCTTGGCAAATTTTCACTTGGAATCAATAAAATGCATTTTTACCTCTATTCTGATTAGATATCTCTGTGTGTGTCTGAGTGTTAGTTTTGTGTTTAGTCATTGCTTCCTAATTCTTTCACAGGGTTGACACCAATGCACCTGGTATCTATAAGGCACCATTCCTGCAAGTGACAAGAAGAGTTGCACTTGGAAGCATAGAGATAGAAAGAAGCTACTATACAGTGTGCCTTTTCTACAACACCTATGGTGAGTCCCTAATTTTTGTGTGTTCCATTAAAGCCTCCCTATTAAGCTTCCTACAGTCTGGTCCTATTACCAATTTAAAGTGTATGTATGTGTTTGTATGGTTCAGAGTGTGAGTGTGAGTAGGTCAAATCATTTGGTGCATCACCCCTTTTAGAGTAGGTTTTGTTTTCCTGTAATCCTTCTCTCTTTTCATCCCCCCATTATATATCTATATATATGTATTAGCACTTATTGGAACAAATCAGATGCATCAAAGGGAGCTAGCCCTTATCTAGAGACTCTCCCCTCTAGCTTCACTAGTCCCACAGGTGAGAGGGGAGTTTCTATTTTGACGTGTGGAAGGTAGGAGCTCAGCCTCCTACCTAGGGTGCAATCCATTGCATCAACAATTAGGTGAGTGAGTGGACGCTATAAGAAAAGTCTTGTTTCTTAAAAATTTATTGTAGCAGGCAGGGTTGATTGAGGTTTAATTCACATGGTGATGACCTTGAATTCATGAGGATTATCTTTATATGTTTTTTTCATGTTGTTTTGGCAAATTTATGTTTTTTCTTCAATTATTTTAGACAAACCTTCTAGGTATACATAGGGCTAATATGAATTGTTCTAATGATGTGTTCTAAGTAGTGATATGAGCTAAAAGGTGTTATGGAGCCTATATGAGCTTATAATAGGTATATTAGGATGAAATATGATGTGATTCTTCCATGTAAATTTTTTGAATGTTTTCCAAAATTATCAAAGGGTAATGTGTAAATTAAGCCTCATGAGATTAGTTCTCCATGAGACCTAAAGGAGAGATAAGGCCTATTTGAGAAAGGTCAAATCTAAAGGGACTCAACACACATTATATCCATGTATATGAAGTTTTATAAGATCCATTCCATGGCTTACCTAGAGGATAATATTTCTTTTCTAACTAAGAAGGATATGAACAAGAAAAGTCTTGTATGTATACTGGCATTTTTAGGCCTAATAAGTGCAGTTGAATGTGTAGATGTGAAGTGAAGAAGAAGAGGATTGTGTGATCATACACCAATGGTTAAATATATAAAATAAATGATATAAATTAATCATATAAATCTACATGGTTTTATGAGTGCTTTCATGACAGTTTCAAGCCATAAAAGGGCTAATTGAGTGAAGAAGATAAAGGATAGTTTTTGCTTGTATGAGAGGTAGATTTGAGTGTAATAGAGAAAAATAAGACCATCATTAGTTATGAGAGGGAAACAAGATCAAGGTGGATAGTTTCAAACTGTTGATTGAGTGGGTGCTTGATCATCAAGGGGGTTTTAGCCTCCTAACAAGTTGGTGCTTGCTAAAGTCAATTTGGTGATTGATAACTTTAGGGATTGGTGCTCCTTGTTGGGTTGGTTCTCAACTAAATTTGATTCATGGTCTTATAGTACAAGTTTTCCAAGCTATGTTTTATTCCCCTTGAGAGTTTCTCACATACATATTGTGTTCACATATTTCATGCTCTTGTGGATTGGTGCTTATGATTACTAAAGATGAACATGTTTGTCTGAATGATCTACAATTACTTAAGTAAGATTAATTAAAAGTAGTGAAGACTAATTCTCCTCCCCTCTTTTCAGTAATTTTACTTCCAACATGGTGGGTAAATGTTTACCCTTGTGATTACATCTTAGGATAATTTGGTCTTGCACACCTAGTGACTCCTTTTTTAGTCCCAAGATATTGGGCTTTGTATATGAGGGAGAAAAAAAGAGTGAGGGAATGATGAGTTCCAATTATGGTGCCTATAGTGAGACCTCACAAGCCTATGGTGGTTAGATGACAATGGAGGTGTAAGTGAGTCATGCATAAGGGGTAGTAAGTGTACAAGTGATAGCCTCACCTTAGACACAATAGGTAGATCCACATGCATCTATAATAAATAGTATGACCATGTAATGTTAAGGGAACAAATTGACTTAGTAGGTTGTAGTGGTTCCACAACAGAGGTAGTGAGTATTTCACTAGCATGTAACCACAATAACACTCATATCTTGGGTGGTCATGGTGATGGTACTACTATCAATAATTATTTTTTTTAAGTTTATGATATCACTTCCATTTCATAAGTGTAGATATATACATGCTAGGTACTATTCATAGATATACTACAAATTTTAATATACATAGATAATTTGATGTTAATTTTATTTACATTTTGAAAATGTGATGGTAGAGGAGACATGGTGGATGACTCTGGTGGAAGCTTCCCACCATGATATTTTAGACCACCTGCTTCCTTAGCTTGACACTTGAAGGATGCCTAATCCCATGGCATTAGTTGCCATATTACATGTTAACTAGTTTTGATTGGTAAGATAGGCTTCTATGGAGGTCTAGCAATGTGAGTAGGATGTTATTCAAGTAGTGGCACTAGAAAGGGTAGGAGGAGGTGTGGCAATATAATGGTAAGATTTGGTCACAAAGAGGGCCACCCACATGGATACCACCATAGGATATTTAAATGCACATGTTTTTTGACTAAAAAGACATGTCAAATGGATGCAATCACAGACTAGGAAACTATGGTATAATTTGCATGTAGTTCGATCTCGATCCTCCATGGCAAGTAGGGAACCTCACGCTAATGGGGTAAAAGGTTACTTATATGCCTAGATCATGTTTTGTACTTAGTTGTATTTTTTATAGATGTATGATGTATAGGTATGTTCTTATGTATAAAAAAGTGTGTGTGTGTGTGTGTGTGTGTGTGTGTGTGTGTGAGAGAGAGAGAGAGAGAGAGAGAGAGAGAGAGAGAGAGAGAGAGAGAGAGAGAGAGAGAGAGAGAGAGAGAGAGAGAGAGAGAGAGAGAGAGAGAGAGAGAGAGAGAGAGAGAGAGAATGAATCATTATTGTTATCTACATGTGTGATTATGATGTATGAGTCATTATTTTCTAGTGCACATTACTACTTAAAGATCATGCAATGGGAAAATATAATGTATTATGATGTATGCTTTATTTTTCTATAGCAAATGTGAGTAAGTGAATTTTCAAAAAGGAAAAAAATAAATGGAATAAAATATTAAGTAGATAGAAAAATTAATTAAAAAAATGTAAAAATAAGATCAAATTAATGTAAGACACAACCACAAAGATATGTAAAACATTGTAAGTACCAATGTAATAAAATTCATATGCCTAAAAATTGATGTCATCTCATGTAAGACAAGTAAAGTCAACCTAAATCAAACATGAAAAAATCATAAATGATTATAAAGAATGTTATTAAAAATGGACTAGTCAAGTCAAACTTAAATAAATACACAAATTATTGTAATTAGTATCCAATGTAATATAATTAAAATAAACTTAAATAAAAAAAAGAGTGCCAAAAATGATATAAAAATAAGCAAAAGACTCCTATGTGTGAAAACTCAGAATCAATGCTTGTTCTAAAACGTGATGTGAGAAAACACAACCATTTAAAGACATGACTATAATGATTATGGTTATTTTAATATAAATTATTATGTTATTTTATGATTAAGGCCTATTTATATTACCCAAGGTCTTACAATGCAATTCAGAAATTGAAAATCCAATCAACATCATAAGTGATAGTAAAAAGTCAAATCTAAAATTAGATAAGAAGGGATGTGATCAACTAAAATAGATATCCATCAAGGGGATATTGGGGAATAAGTTATGAAAATTTATATTCAAGGTGCCAAATAGGTGATGTATAAATCTTTAGTAGAGCCAAGACACTCTATTCAAGTGGGAAAGGCTAAGAACTATTGACATTAAGGACCAAAGAAGCCTCACCTAACATGCACAAACTTGGGATAATAAGTGATGTGTATAGATCATCCCATTATGGATATATGCTTAAAAATTAAAATTTTCATACCTTCCCACAAAACATTCCCTACTCCTCATGACCCTTTATAGAGTTGTTGGCCTATTCTTAAGTTTGGATACTTGTGTGAGAAAATAGGTGGCACTGAAATGTAAGAAGATATAATGGTATAAGACCTCCTACCTCATTATACTATCCAGTTACACCCTAATTAACCTCAACTCTATCATGAGTCTGACTATGGAGTTTGAGCTTAGACTAGAACATGAGATGTGCTAAACAAAGATCATGTCTCTTAGTTTGATATGACTTTTAAGGTTTAATTTTATCATTTCTTAATATTTGACTATTTTTGTTCCTCCTCTATACATTCAAAAATATCAAATATGGGTTATTTATATATCTAACACAAGATATCTTATGTATATTCACTAGAAAGGAGAAACTAAATACTATGGTGCTTAAAATAGTACTAGACATGCCTCACGTGGAAGTGTGTAATCTTGAAATTGACCTATGTGTGCCTCAAGTGAAATGAAAGATGATATATGGGGATCATGATAGTTTTGTCTATGTGAAAAGAGTGACACAATGATGATTAATCTTATAGCTAACCAAAATAAGGGATAATAATTCTTAGAAAATGACTAGGCTATGCTATAAAAGGCTATAGTCATGTCATTAGGGAATTTGTACTAATGATCACGAGATCTAGCACAAGCACTGATGTTACAAGTCATCCCAAAATATGGGAAATAAAAATAGGTCAAATAATAACAAGGATATTATGGTGAAATTAAAAAATGGTAAAAATGTGATATAAATTCCCTAAAGGTGATACCTAATATCCATAAGGGAAATAAAAGCCAACTATAAAATGATGAAAATAAGAGCTACATGCTGAAAATTGAAGAGCTAAAAGTGAAAAAGAACATGATATAAATAAGACATATACAAGAATAACATAAGCTAAAAATAATAATAATATTGAATCTACTGATATGATAATTTGAAAAATATGATATGACTTAATTATTTGCTCATAAATGTTGTGAAATATCTCAACATGCATCATATATAACATCAGATAAACTTTTTTGTAGATGATATATGGCTCAAACCATAGTCTCCTCTACTCTCTCTCTCTTTGATACTCATGTTAGGAATACCTTTTTCATGAAATATATGGAAACTTTAAGCAAGATAGAAGGAAGAGTTCATTTCACCTCCTAGTGAGAAAACTCAATGTGATGAACCTGTAGAATCATGTCACCTAGAACCTTTGATCTATAGAATGGATTTAGTCATAGTGGAGGATGTTCTTCCTTCCCAAGTGAATCTTCTAAGTGATGTCAGTAACTTTGAGGTAAGGGCATCAAAAAATATTTTAAATTTTGTTAGATATATTTACACTTATTTGTATGATGTGTAGTGCATTGGTACCAAAGACAATACACAACCCCATGTTTAAAGATATACTCTGGTGTAATATTTGGTAGTGGCATGATTAAAAGAATTGGAAGCTTAATTTTTTTGAGATGAAGTGCATCCAAATATTGTCAAAGATTTCAATGGAGGGTAAAATAGTATATTTTTTTGATATAAAAGTAACTAATGTGCCTATGAGTAGCAAACCAAGGTGGTCAACTATCTAATGTTGGAACTAGGCATTGTGGTTTCTATTTTATTATAAATATCTTATTTTCTTGACAAAATTTTGTTTAATGACTTGATACCTTCTAAAATATGTAGTATGGTTCAATCTTCTTGGGTGGGTGAATGTGGAATTACATCTGACCTAGGTGCATAATGTATAAACAATATTTTCACACTTTTATTAAATACTGATGCTTTTTATATTGCAATAACCCATCGAGTCTCAATCTCTCTAAGCTCACACCCTAAGGGGTGCATCAAGAAAGGGGTGGGTAGACCATTGATACTTTATAGGATTATTGTTCCTTATTTCCACTTATTGCCAATCTAACTAGCTCCTAAAAACATTACCCTAAGCTATTACTCCTTTTTTGCACACTCCTCCAGTCATTTACCACCTTCCATCCCTCTTTTCCTAACCTAAAACCCCTTTAGATAGTTTAAAATACTAGGTCAACTAGGTCAACCCTATACTCTTATGGGAGAAATTCATTTAGGGTATAGGTTAGCTCTTGGCTGACCTAGCCTATGACCTAGTGATTTTTTCCCATAACAATACTAGGTTGATTGGGTCGACCCTTTTAGCCAAAACATTTGGAAGGGTTTAGGGTTATATCTACCTATATATACAATATCATTTCATCATTATTTAGAGACATCAAGAGTTATTATTCACTTACACTTCTTTACAATCTTCTCTTCTACCATTCTACTTGAGAAGTCTTAGCTTAAGGTTTCTACTTGGAGAATCTAGTCTAGTAGATAATTATTGGATGCTTTGGCCTTTCTTAATTATATTTTAAAACCACAACAACCTATTTTAAATCCTCTTTTTCCAAGGGAGAGATTGAGTCTTGATGGGTTCATCTTTAAGGTAAGTATTCTCTAGCTTTGCTCCTCTCTTTAGTAGATAGAAGTAGCATAGGAATTGGCTTTCAAATAATATTACTCTTTTTCTCCATACATTAGGTAATTACTCATACATAGATTAATTAATATTCTCATATGCATGTTTGTTTCCATTTGTTTACTAACCCCCTATTGTACCACAAGCTTTAGTGAGCACTAGATTAGATTTCTTTGATTTAATTGTTATTAATATAATTAATATGAAAACATAGGGCTTAGTTAGGTTTATTGCTTAATCTTTCTTGATTAGAGGCTTTAAAACCCTCCCTAGTATTATTGTTGTGATACGAGATCCCCTAATTGGGTTTAACAGATCCACATATTGGTCATGTTTCTGATTATTTAATGTATCCCCAATCGAAAGTGTAAGTAGGATCTATCTTCTCCAAGTTAAGATTGATTTATAGACTTGATGCATTTATGATTGCATACATTCTAGTGAACCCAAAATTAATCTAACCCTTATAGGTTTTATTTCATATTTTTCATTATTTTATCATTTTATTTATTATTTTTATATATTTATGATATTAGGTCAATAGGGTTGGTTTAATTCTTAACTTTTGTGCGTAGGTTTAACACATAGTCACAACAAAATGAATCTATTCTATTTGTGTAGGTCTTCATCAGATAAAGATTATTGGGTTAAATAGGTTGACATAGTATAAGTTTTCACTTCTAGATAGGCTATTAGGTCAACATAGTAATCTTACAGGTTTCTGAACAACATACTAGGTTGACCAGGTTGGTATAGTATTCCAGATAACTTCTAAAAAAATATTAGGTCAACTAGTTCAGTATAGTCATCTTCACAAGCTTCAGCAAATAGGGAATTACATAACTAGGTCAACCCAGTCAACACAATTGACATAATTTGCAAATAACATTCAAGGCACTTCAACAGCAATCTCACATTCCTCTACATCTTCCAAACTACCAAGGTTCCTTTTTCTCTTTGTCATTTCAGTTATTCATTACAAGTTTTATTTTCCATAGTTTTTAGTCTTTAAAATTTCCCTTATACAACAAACTAGGTTGACTTGGTTGACCTAGTTTTATATTTTATCTTTTGTCTAAAATACTACATCAACACTACCAACATAGTTCTTAACATACCCTTGCTTCAACAATATAGTAGTGACACTATCGATCCTATTATGTAATGTATGCATACATTGTCATCTGAACCAACACTATACTATATTTTAAAGTTGAAATTAACATTTATATGCTAGTAACTACTTCACACTTTCACTTTCAGTTGTTTACATGCTTAGATTAGATCACATAGTATAATTAGGTGGTTTTTAAATATACCATTTATTTTCACTAATTTTCTCTTTCTTTCACACACTACCAAATCACATATTTTCAAAACACATTTAAACAATTGTCTACCCAAGGCCTACCTACTTGGATTTCATCACCAAGGGAGAAGCTAACTTGGTTTTATGGCTAGATATAAACATGCGGTTAATGGTATATATTGGAAAAACACCCAACATCCTTATCACTGTGGCATTATGAAGTGAGGGGGTACGCCCCAATACTAAGCCAATACCATTGCTAACACATATCCATTCCATCCTAAACATCCTAAAACCATCCATAGATTGCTTTCTAGTTCCCTACTTTCAACCAACTTCATTTTCACACTTAAAATAACACTCTAATAATCTAATAACATTTAGGATGACCACTTAATTAACATTTAATTTTCAAGTTGACTATTTTCTATTTGTTCAATCTATGTTATATTACAAAAACTTGCATTGCCTCAAATTGGTGCAAGGTTTTATGTTGTGTGCCTCAATTGGATCATTCTCATTGATCTAATTAATTGTATGTTTCATTTCATTTCTTACTTTCAACTACATTACAATATATTTTCCTATTTCAATATATTGTTATTCTATTTGACAGTCTTTTATAGACTATTTTTCCTCCCTACCTATAGTACTAGGTTAAACTAGTCAACCATGTCTATCTTTTTATATTAAGATAATAGTACTAGATCGACCTAGTTGACTCTGTACTCTTATCAGGCTCTATTTCCCTAGTTTGTAGTACTAGGTTGGCCCAGTCAATTCTGTACTCCTACTACTTATCATGTCTATCCAACTCAATTCTCTATTTTTCTTAACATTTTTTTCATTTCTCTCAAGTCATCATGAAATCCCCTATTAGAATCTTCTTAGACAACTTTAATCCATTTATATTATAAATGGAATGTTCATTTCTCCCTCTCTTTTCCTCCCAAGAGAACCCTCACTCTTTGATCACCTCTTCCCCTCCTTTATCCATGGATTGTAACATGGTGCAAATCATACCTCAATATGAAGTAGGTGGGTATAATCCTTTTTATACCAATGAATATAATTCTCATCTTCAAAACCTTCAACATAATGTGGGAACAATTGACACAAGTCTATCCAATAATCCCACTAATAATCCATCTTCTAATAACCCTCTCCCTAATACCAATTGAAGGAGTACCCCTACAAACACCAATCCACCAATTGATATGACTTAACTTCTTTCATAGTTCATACAACAAATGAACATAATTCAAACTTCTAACAACTCTCAAATGATGTAACTACAATGTCATTTGATCAATATGGCTAATCAACCTCTAGCTATCCATCCTCAAGCCAATCCAAATTTCATTCCTCCACTTCTTAGAGATGCTTTAGGGAATGTTATTCCTCAACCTATAATAAATAAATAAATGCTTCAAACTATCCAAAATGAACATTTATCTCCTTTCATCATGTCCATTGATATTGGTAATATATATCCAAATACCAAATATGATAGGATTACAGACCTTGCATCCTTTCTCAAAGCCTTTAGAAATATTTATAAAGAGTGGATCTAAATTAATACTTTCACCAAAATTAAACTTCTAGTTAAAACCTTCACTGATGATGTATTAGACTGGTATAACCAACTTCCCCAACATTCTATTTGGTAAATTGAGGATTTAGTCAATCCTTTAGTCAAATAATTTCAATATAATGATCTTCCCAAAAATTACCTTAGTCATTTCATCAATGATACATAATCTCCCACTGAATCAGCTCATAATTTTATCAAAAAATGGAAATATGTAGCCCATAAATTTGATCATAACATGACTTATGACAACTTGTTCAAACTCTTTATCACTGCTTTAACTCCTCTTCAATATAAGGTTCAATATTTTCTCCCCAAACACTTAATGAAGCTCTTGACCAGGATAAATATCAAGACTTCCTCATGGAGTGATTCAAACCTAATCCTAAACTTCTTAAAGGATATTTTCAAACTTATACTAATGTTATCACTAAAAATACTTCGTAAACTAAATCAGGAGTTATCAAATGAAACATTACCTCATCTTCTCACACACCACTCATTATGAAGCAAATAAAATAATTTTTGCCACCCTCTAAACCTTTTACTTATCCTAATAATCCTTCTAAGTGGTATGACCCTAATCAATTTTATTGGTTCCATGTCAACATTAGTCACTCCCATGAATCCTGTAGAGGGCTTACTAAATTTTTTATCTCTCACATGCTTTGTGATTCCTTTAATCATGAAGCCATGATCAACCTTCATCATCAAGAATATAATACCACTTGTCAAAAATGATAGGTTTCTAAATCTTCTTCTCCTAATAACCAAAAATATTTTTCCACAACTAATAATCAACAAACTACCAAGGATGTTTATGCTATTGATGCCAATTATGACCAATATTAAAAAAATTATCAATATATTAACACTACTAAGGTTAATTATCATCACAAACCAACTCATAAAGATCATGTTACCAAACCCAAGAAACCATCTTTAAAATAGCAACTTCTCAAAGATACTATAACTACTAATCTAGCTATCAAATCCTAGAAGGAACCATCTCCTCCTTCTAAATCCCCAACAACTTATATTTCTTCAAAATCTACCTTGCCTTCTAAAACTTGCACTAGTTCTTCTAAATCCCATTATAACTTTATTTAATAACTTAAATCCATGCCTTATAAGAGTCCACTTATGGAGTTAATTCATACTTCCCCTTATCATCACAAGTTCCTCATGCAATAATTATAAAAAATTGAAGATCCATCTTCTATAGATAAAGAACCACCTTCAATTGAACCTCAACCTACCAACGTGCATACCATTAAAACCATGTGTCCTTCCAGACCATCTAATGAATTTATTGAAGAAGACATGATTAATAATGAAATCCTTTTCTATGCTGATAATTTACCACTATTCATTAAAATAACCACTAATACTACCCTTATTCATAAATTTTTAGTTGATGAAGGCTATGGTATTAATGTGGCATCTTTGTGGCTCATCCAAAAACTTGATTCTAACAAGGATCATCTCAATAAAACCCACCTTACCTATCGTGGATTTGATAAAACTAATCAAAATCCACTTGGTTATATTTGGCTTCCCATAATAATCAAACCTAAGACCATTCTGACTAAACTTATGGCCCTTGATTTTTCCTTATCTTTTAACATCCTCCTCAATCTCCCTTAGACTCATAGAATGAGGACCATCACTTCTTCGAGTAGCTAATGCATCAAATTCTTACATAATGGAAAATGGTATAAGCATGAAGCTGATCCCAACCCTTAGAGTATTCAACTTCCTAACCCAAAATCCTAGTATCGTATTCCTACCATTCCTAAGATCAATAACACTCCCTTACCTAAGTTTATCAACATCAATCTAGATTTACAAGTCACTCTTTCTAATTCAGATGATGATGAACCTAATGAATTGTAACATACTTGCAATATTACCAAGATACCTCCTTATATATCAGAGAGAATTCCTCTTTCTTTGTTACCTCATAACCATACTATTTCTCTCATTGATGAGATCATTGATTTTTCCCTTACATGTAATGCTTAAGAGCCTTCTTTACCATAAGATGCCTTCACATGTAATTATTATGGAGTGGACAAATTATTTCATGATCCTCTCATCATGTTTCCATATAAATTTAGTAATATTGGGATTTCACTTTCTGAAGCTCCCCTTGAATCTCAAGCACATCTCCTATCTCCAATTGAAGCTCAAACTCCATAGTTGGCCTCACAATAGAATTGAGGTCCATTGGGGTGTGGTAGGTTAGTAGATTAGAATATGATAATTAAACAAAATCTATGGTTCTACTTACTTTCTCATTTAATTACCCAATCTTCATAGTAAACCAATGACTCTATAAGGGGTTCTAAAGAATGGGGAACATGTTGTGGGAAGGTAGGTCCATTTTACTTTTTTATGAATATATCCTTCATGGGAAGATCTACATACTTCATTTTTTGACCTAAGATTTATGTGACTAATATAATTTATTTAGATTTCTTAAGGTTAAAATTCCTCTTATTTTGACAAACATAATTTGAGTGTCTTAACTTTGATAAAGAGTTCCTCTACCTTGGTTTTTCCTTCATTCTCCCCTCCACCCATTTCATTTCCCCCCTTGACAGGCAAATTGTGATTCTAAATATGTTTTCCTTTTTCTATATTTCCCTCTTCTTCACATCTTAAAAACATGATACCACCACTTTGTTTCATTTTTATCTATCCTTAGATCAAAATAATATGATTGGGCAACTATGGATTACTTTGTTTACACCACGTCTCTACATTTATAGATATGTTTTGCTTTCTATTTCCATTTGTAATTATTTTACCACCCTTTTTACGGACACCTAAGTCAATTTCTACTTTCAAGTACTTTTTTTCATTGTTGAGTGATGTTGACTAGTTACTTCTCACTCACCAATGTTGTTTTCCCTTTTATGCACCTTTTTTATATTGATGATTGAGTAAGAATTATTACTTCTCACTCATCAATGTTGTTTTACCATTTTTTTGCTATCCCTTATTTGTTTAAGTAGGGTTTGTTACTGATTTTACATTTATGTTTGATTACCATCTTTTTGACATGTATCCTTGGTTTGACTTGGTGAGTTTTCCTTTCTTACTTAAGTTTTACTTATTTGAGTTTTTCGATCTTTAGTAACCTTGAATTTTTGGTTACCCAATTTAATCTAAATTTTGACTTGTTCATTTATTCTAACATAACACTTATCACCCCAGATTACTAAATTTATAAGTATATCTCATCCACATAACACCAATTATCTTGGCTTTTCTACATTTGTTTGTTTTTACTCTTTATTTTTGTATTCTTGGGTTTATCAAAAGTGGTCTTTATGCCATCCACAATCAAAAATACAAACATAGTATATGACCATCCAATGATAAAGGTAATTCAAGGTACACATTACATTTAATTTTTTCATTATTTCCTTTTTAGTCATGTACTTTGAATTATTTTTGATTTAAAATACTTTAACTTTTTTTTGCCTCAGCATTGTGTGATATTATGTTCTTTATCGAAGCACCATCCCCTATTGCACCTAAATGACATGTAACGATATTTGTGATCCAAAAACTCAAAAGTCTTGGTTGAATAATATTTCAATAACACACAAATAATAATGCTATCTTTGAGAAGATATGTTTTATTGCTCAAAATTGTAGATACAATATATGCCTATCTATGGAAAGAGATGTCTAATTTCCATTTTAGGATGCATCTTTATTTATACACATTTTTAAGGTAGGAGGAGGATTTTGAAGGTCACAAATATTGAGGGAGATTAAGTGGTTTGACTTCTATGATTTACAATAATACAGAATTCGAGGAATTACTATTTTTAGAAACTTACTATTTTTAGACTACACTACTAAAATTGAAATTTAGGTCACTTCCATTGGGTTTTCAAGGGTAAAAACCCACCAATAATATATTAGTTACATCTCACCACTTTCTCCTCTTTCTTATATTTCCAATGTTTCAAATGGGGATTCAAACAGAGCTATGGTGCAAAAGTTATGGCTCCTAAAAGTTCTGCCACCAATTGAGGTAGAACCATCACCCGAATTGTTGCCTGAAATATTGCTTAGATCATTTTGAGTGGAAAATATGTATACACATAATATTTTCACACTTTTATTAAATATTAATTATTTATATCTTTTAATAACCCATCGAGTCTCAATATCTCTAAGTGCATGCCCTAAGGGGTGCACTGGGAAAGGGGTGGGTAGAACATTTAGGATTTACAAGATTGTTGTCCCTTATTGCCATTTATTACCAATCCAACTAGATCCTAAAAACATTAATCTATGATATTACTCCTTTTTTCATTCTCTTCCAATCATTTACCACCTTTCATCCCTCTTTTCCTAACCTAAAACCCCTTTTGATAGTTTACAGTTTACAGTACTAGGTCGACCCATTACTCTTATGGATGAAATTCATATAGGGTCTAGGTTAGATCTTGGACAACCTAGCCCATGACCTAGTGAATTTTTTTCCACAAGAGTACTAGTTTGACCCTATCAACCAATACTTTTGTAAGGGTTTAGGGTTAGATCTGCCTATATATACAAGATCATTTTAGCATTATTTAGAGACATCAAGAGTTATTATTCACTTGCACTTATTTACAATCTGTTCTTCCACCATTATACTTGAGGATTATTAACTTAGGGTTTCTAATTGGATAATATATTCTTGTAGAGAATTATTGGATGCTTTGGCCTTTCTTATTGATCCTTACAAACCACAACAACCTCTTGTGAATCCCCTTTGACAAAGGAAAAGATTGAGTCTCGATGGAATTGTCTTTTAGGTAAGTATTCTCTAACTTTACTCCTCTCTTTAGTATATAAAATTAGCATAAGTATTGGCTTTCAAATAATATTACTCTTCTTCTCTATGTATTATGGTCTTACTCATACATAGCTTAATTGATATTATCTTACGCATGTTTATTTCCATTTGTTTACTAACCCCCATATTGTGCCACAAGATTTGGTGAGAACTATATTAGATTTATTTACTTTACTTGTTATTAGTATAGTGAATATGAAAACATAGGGATTAGTTAGGGTTATTTTTTTATTTTTATTTATTGGAGCCTTTGGTACCCTCCCTAATATTATTTTTATGATAAGAGATCCCCTAATTGGGTCTAGAAGATCCACATATTGGTCATGTTCCCAATTATCTAATGTATCCCTAATCAAAAGTGTAAGTAGGATTTATCTTCTCTGAGTTAGGATTGATTTATATACTTGATGCATTTCTGATTCATACACATAATATTATAAATGCCCATCTAAAACATCATCAAATAATTCAATGTAATCAAAGCATAAAATGGTAGATTTGAGAACTTGGTTATGCTTCATATAGCTTTAATAGGCTTTGTATTGGTGTTAGGATCAGTGTTAATGGACTTTATGGAAAGAACAAAAAGGCATTTCTACTTATTTATTATTCAACCTTAGTTAGGGTCCTATCAATACAGTCATCATCTCTTGAGAAATAAATCTAGAAGGATCAGATAATATGGTGAATTAGTATGTTCTAGTTAAGCATTTATATTGAAGCATGCTCCAAAGAGACTCAGAAGAAGCAAGAGTGGTATGTGTGGTATAAGTTGGAATGAACTCCATATTTGACATGTGTAAATCAATCAATTGATTATTAATGTCATGTAAAACACAATGATCTAAAATGGAGTTAATTAAGTTAATGTTGTAAGAATATGTAGATTTCTCATAGGATCATTAAAGAGAAGGATTATATATGAATTTTGCATCCTTAGCTTGGTATATCTAGATAAGTATGGTTCATCAAGGGTATAACCATCATCATAATATAGAGGGTTAAGATTAATTTTAAGGTATTTAACCATTATATCACTATATGAGGAGTGGGAAGCAATAATATTAGGGATAAGCATAGAAGTATGGAACTTTTGTTATCTTCTTGTGAGAACAAAGTGATAAAGAAGGAGAAATTGAGTTATGATATTAAAGGGGAAGTCCAATGTTTTATTCTTGATATTGATCTCATTACACTCATAATAATTATAATCTACAAAGGTAGGTGGGATATTTACAATAAGCTCAGGATGACCCATGTAATCTCAATTAGAATTGAAGGGATAATTAAAACATTGGTATTTGTGGAAAGGAATATCACGGAAAGGTTCAAGGGTAGGTATTCTAGAGACACCATGCTCTTAGAATTGGTTTTAATTCCAATGGTTTATATTACCTTGAATATTTATATATCACCCTTATGAGTAAATTTGACACATTGACATGTAGAAGAGTCCACTTCCCTCATGAAATGAGTCCAAGGATGGCTAAGCAAGATGTTATCTAATAAATAAAAGTTAAATATCATAACATTAACTCTAACCATGATAGGTGGGACCATGATAGGGATCTAAACATATACTAATGGAGGCATTTGTATTTTTTAATATCATTATTACATGCTTTGGGTAGACTTTAGATTACATTTTGAGTATCTAAGAGTTTTACTGAATTCTAAGTGACAAAGGTGTCATAACCTTCATCTATCAAGTCGCACTTGACTTGAATATAACCAACTTATTCATTAATGAAAAAATGAGGATAGTAAACATGAAATAATATTTTTTTGGGAATTATGGAGGTTATAGTAAATTTTAGTAAAAGAGAGGCATTCATGGTTTGGTCAAATTAGATGGACATTTATTCACTTTTTTTTAAAAAATACTATCCTCAGACTTTGGCAAGGTATCTTATTCCTCATAGGTGGTGGTCAAATAATTTTATTATATAATAAGAGTTGCATCAATTTATTTATATCACTTAGGGAATTCCTCATGAGATTAATGAATGGACTTTCAGAGGGGAAATTATAAATTTATTCTATGGGGTCCCATTCATCAAATCTAATGTTAACTAAATATGATTGTGAAAGAGGTATGGAATCATAAATTAAATAAGCTATATAAGTGGATCTATATTGAAAATAAGTATGATTTAAAGTGTTTTATCTTAGCCTTATCGATATAGTTGAGTTAGGTTCAATCCAATGTTATTAGCCTAGCCAATGTAATTGGTTAAATAGAAACATCAAAATCAAACTGTATCATCCTAGCCATTATAGTAGCATCACAATTAAGGGAATTAATAGACTATATTGGAATAAGTATTATAGTAAAAATATAATAAGTAAAGGAATAGACTATATTAGATAGGCAGATATAATTGGACTAGTTTGGGAAATTAAATAATATATCAGGTTGGCTGATATAGTTAAAGTAGTGAGTAATGAAAAAATAGAGTGCCCCAGACTAGTCAATAAATTTGTGTATGCATGGAACTACACCATGTTGTTACAATTATAAAGGAATAAAATTATGCCAATTTTTCCAGTGCATTTTGACAATCTAAAATTATTGAGGTTATAATTTCCTCAAGCTTGATTTTTGTAAAAAGATGCAACTAATTATCCTGAATTGTTTTGAAATTAGGATAAGTGACATGAGTCTTAAGAGGATGGGGATTTATATATGAAACTAAAAATTTCATTTCATTAATATTAACCAATGTTTTTGTATCATAATACTAGTGTGGATTAATTGTGGTTTCAAAAACACTGGTGGTTGTACCTTGATTTTGATTTTTTGGATTTTGGTTTAATTGTGGTTAGGAAATAGATTTGAGTATATATTAAGTTGGGAATTAACTTGATGAAGTGAATCATGATTTAATTTGGATTTATGGGATTGGGATACCTTTTCATAAGTTTGTTGTCATTCTTAGATCATAGCTTCATGATCAAAGTTTCATCCAATTAAGATTTTGAAAATAAGGTGTTTAAGTTATGTGAAAGTCTCATGGGAGTGTCCCCAATTATGTAGAACTAGAAAAAATTTATGGTTCATACTAATGAGCACTAGGTCAGGAAGTATAAAAATCTCGAGGTGAGGCTTCAAGAAGACATTTCCTAATCTCATATATAAAAAGAGGCTAGTGAATTTCATAATTATTGATTTGTGAAGAAGGAGATTGGAAGGGTCTTCTCTTAATGTGTTGGGAAAAGGTCACTTTATTAGAGATTCCTAGTTGTATATATTTGATACTTCTCTTCAAATTATATGTCTCAGACACCATGATGAGTATTAATTTTTTTAGACTTTATAAACACACAAGTTCTAGGCTTGGGATGAAAAGGCTTGAATTTTCTTAAGAGAAAGTCTTGGCATTTATTTTGGTCAAGGGCTTCTTCCAATGATTTTGGATAGATATTCTTGATGGTGTGTTTTAATTTATGGTTAAGTTCATTGATAAACAATTGTAATATGTTCTCTTCCAACATATTATACTCAACTTTATTACTTAAAGCTTTCCAATGCATGATGAAATCTTGAGAAGTCCCATTATCCACTTGTTTGCAATTCATGAAGGGGGCTAAGTTATTTTTAGGTAAATCATTGGATTAAAATTTGTAAATCAATGCATTAACAAGTCTTCCAAACTAGAGATGGATTTAGACTTGAGTTGGTTGTACTAATCTAAATCATCACTAGATATGGTTTTATGTAGTAGCTTGGTAGCCATAAATGTATTGGGATTAAGCCAGTCTTTATAGATCTTTCTAAAGGCTTTCAAGTGCAAGACAAGATTTATGGATCCATTATATGTGATCGAAGGATTGATTCCACCTATTTATATGTTTGTAATTTGAAGGGCCACTGATTTATTTTGAAGATGTTTAATGGATTTTTTTGAAGTGTTGGTTGTGGAATGAGATTACTATGAGCATATCTAAGGGGGATGGGGGGAATTTAGATTTGGTACTCCTCACTAAATTTTTTTAGGGTGATTTTTCATTTTCAAAATTTTATTTTGCATTTGCATCATCTAGGTAGTACTATTGGCTTGAAAGTTATCCATTTGGCTCATGGCTTGTAACATGATTTACTAAGGATTGAGAGCATTTTTATTAGAGGAGGAAACTAGAGTAGATTTTTAAAATTAAGTAGATGTGGTATTAATATTGGTGTTAACATGGGTACTTTGATTAGACTCATTAAAGGAAAGGCTCCACCATGTTAGTAATTATACTAGGCATGGTGTATGGGGAGGAGAATGAGGAAGTTGTGTGTTGGCTTTCCCCAAGTCCATTATAAAAATAGGAGTAGGAGAAGGATGGATTTCCACATGGGGTGACATCATGAGGTAATAAATCAACTTAGGATCTTTACCCTTATACTCAGGATGTTCATGAAGATAGATGATAACTTTATCTGTAATACTCAAGATCACATTCATCCTCTACCTCATGACATTAGGGTAAATGACCTCATCTAGCAGTGTTAGAGTTGTTATGTGGTTCATAAATTTAAAATCTAGTTAAAGCCACATGAAAATTTCCTAATTTTTTCTTCAATCATGGAAATTTTTTGAGGCATACAAGTTTTTTAGGATTTTATAGGAATGGTTAGTTCCATGTAGTAAAAATTGGTGTTCTCTTTGGACTGATAAAAAATGATTCCATAGTGGAAGAGAAAATATTAACTACAATGGATTGGTTGTTGCATTTAATTACACATGAAATAGACTATATCATCTTGGTCAATATAGTATGTTGATAGGAAAGAACTATAAGAACTGTATCAGTTTCACCATTATAATTGGAAAAAATATTATATAACTAGTGTATCATACTAGTTAATGTAGTCATGGAGGCACATAGAACTATATCGTATTGGTCAAGGCAGTCATGGGGGAACACATAATTATATTGGATTAGACAATGTAGTTCAAAAAAAACACAAAAATGTATAAGGATGTCTGGTGTAGTGCACAAACATAACACATAATCGTATTAGGCTAGCCGATATCGTCTATAAGATAAGCAAGCTGAAATTTAATTAATTATTTATGAAAATCAATAGAGGGAGGTAATATAATAAATAACTTGTTTGATATATATGCTCTTATATATATATATATATATATATATATATATATATATATATATATCGATCTTAGTCATAAATGATGAATATGGCCACTAAGGCACTAAACATAGAGGATTCTGCCATACCCATGGCCATACTATCATGTCTCTAAGGTACAGTGAGAGTAATTTCTTAGGACTAAATACTTACTGGTGCCCTACAAAAATTAATCATTTTGTTGGCTTCTTAAGTCTAAAAATAGGGTTCTTAGGTTTTTTGATTACCATGAGGTACATAGAAACTAAGGTCCATGTATAGTGCTATCTAATGACTTGAGTATTTAGGTAGTATCCCTCACACCACATCATAGGTAATATATAACATTTTTTGGCCTAAAATGACAACTCCTATTAGTTTTAAAACTATCAAAACATAGTTTCTAGGAAACCAAAATAAATTAAAAATAAATATAAAAAATAATATATGTCCAAATCTAAATTTATAGCATGCATGGAATTTAAAGAGGTAAACAAAATGGTATTGGACTGATTGATACATTTATAAATTGAGAAAACTAAAATTAATCACATGTAATTATATCAAGCTAGATAATATAGTTGTAAACACATAAAATTTTGTATTTGGCTAGCTGATATAGTCTAGACAAACATAGAATGGTACTACATTGGCTGATACCATTTTTAGGTAGACATGAAACTTTATCAGGTTGGCCAATTTGATTCAGTTGATGATTTGGAATATTTTGATAAGAAGCTTAAAAATAAAAAATTGAAACTATTCCAATGAAAAAAGATATGTAATGCCAACATATCTCACAAAGTACTTGTTATAGGCTCAATTTGCACCCTTAGAGAGGGTTCTTCATGATCTCTCCAATCAAGCTATAATATTGGGATAACACCAAGCTATGGGTCACCTATGTTGGGGTTGAACCTTTGGAGTAGGTCATATTCCTCTTTGATGCTCACCTAAAACTAAAACTAAGCCTAATGCTTCACAAGAAAAGGGTTAGAAAAAGAGTAAGGGATCCTAATAAAGTGGACTAGGTGTTACACCAAAATTAAGAGGGAAACTCTCATAAGTTGAAACCCACACTAGATTAGCAAAGGATAGTACTAGCTTACACAACCTTAAGATCAAGCTAATTTGCATAAGTATTTCATAAAAAAGGTTCAGAATAGAACACTAATCTAGACCTATAAAAAAAATTGAAAAGCCCCTAATCAAAGTTAAAAAGAATGACCATGGATGAGGAAGATTATCCTTCACATAATGTCATAGTGCACAACTCACCAAACATAGATTCAAGGTAGAAGATAAGTAAAGAAAGTTTTATTGCATTAAGAGGTGGTTCTTACAAATGCTTAACAGGGTTGAGCCTAATGAAGCTAAACATACTTTGTAATATCTCATGGAATGCCCCATCTCTTAGAAAGATAAAAAAAATCTACAATCTAAGATCCCTTTACAAAATGGAGAGAAAGGGATAATATAGGAGGAGGGGGGAGAGGAGAGAGAGAAGGGGGAGCACATTATTCATGACAATTGATAAACTATCAGGTTTAAAAGATGTTTCAATAGGATTTTGGTCTAATCAAAATAGGTTATTATAATTAATAATATTCTTGATTTGCCTATATAGCATTCAAATCATTCCAAGCTACACTAAAAGAGAAGAGTTTACCAAAAGTGGAAAGTCATGATCAAGCTAAAAATGATTGCTCCAACTACTTTCCAAATCCCCAAGTCCTATTGCTTTAGATCTTCTGTTAGATTTCCTTATGAATATAAAATCCCCATATCTTCAAATTTTTGACACATAATGTTTGCTCTGAATGATGGTTTGTCGAGGTCATGACTTGGGATGATCTCCTCATTAACTATATATTTTTTATGTCCCTTAGATCCTAGATAGATATAACTATGGGTAAAAACCAATCTAAAGACATTGGTTTTCCTATAGTTTTGCATATAAATGGTACTATGTTCAATGCCAAGTCTTATTTAAGTTCACATCGATCTCTTTTCCTTTAATTTTTTCATCAACTCGAGTTGGGTTTGAGTTCAGGTCCCTTGGCTCTACTTGCCAAGTCAAGTCCATTTTGCTTTATCAACTTTCATAAAACATCTTAGCTCATCTCCTTTGTTATTTGTTGTTGAAACTACCTCAAATTATTAACCCCTTTAACTTTATTTCTCTCCATCATATTTTGAGATCTGATTAAATATAGACTATAGATCTTTGGGACCCACCACCCTAAGTTTGGTCTCTCATTGGTCCCTAGGATTCACTAACCCTTTAACTTGTTTTAAGCTCATGTGCATTTGACACTTGTCAACCATATTTTCCTCTTCAGGTTCTTGCCAAGGATTTTGGATTTAACAATCACTTTTTGGGCCTTAAAAATGATGTTCACATAGAGTCTACCATTTCTTGACCAAATTTATAATTTTATAACTTAAAGCATAAAGATCATGGGGGGACAAAACATGTAGAGAAGGGACCTAATGCTAAAAATAATAAACCCTTTTGATTCACTAGCTATTTGAGCTCTCCACAAGCTTTTGTAAAAATGTAGAACTCGACTGGTTCATGTGATCCTACATGATGTCCTAACAATGGTCTGGTCTAAAATGGATAAGTATGAAAACTTACCAAATTATGCATTAGGAACCAACTTTGCCTATGCACATATTTCATTGTGTGACAACACATAGACTAAAACTTGGTGCATATGAACTAGACTCTAAATTGAATAGACTCGTATGATTGTTTCTTCTTGATACTACCACATGTGTGAGATATGACCTCATCAACATGCTCAGTCGGCCCTGCTTAGACCCTTTGAAAATTGGCTATGGAACCTTAGTATATTTTGCATTAGGAACCAACTTTGAACCCTTAGATATTCTATTATGCTTAAGTGGATGAGATGAAGCTTGGTACATGGCAACCTAGGATTAATATGAATAAACCCATGTGACCAACTCTCCCTGACTCATTCAAATGTGCAAGATATAACACCATGAAAATGCCTACTCATATTTTCTATCATTATAGCTAAATGTCTAGACAAGCTCTAGATGGCAAGTGGACCAGATGAATTCCATGCACTCCATGCTTATCCATAGCATTTCATAGGGTCTCTAAAAATTTATACCAATATTTAGAATTTCCAAATTACACTTTAAGTGACCCTAAAGGGTTCTCAAAATTTTGTGAGATTTATGGTCTCCCTATTCTATTCATTACATCTAGAGCTCATTATTCCATTTGATTAATTGATCAATTAGGAACTCTACATTAGGACCATTAGAAATTGGGCACATGCTTGGTATGTGGGCCAAATATGGCCAACATCTTTGGTAACTCATAGGGAAGCATGCCTGCTATGCTTGAGAACCTAGTTTATTATGTCTCAATTGATCCATTGGGCATGGAGTCACTCCTCTACAATTGAGTTGATCATGAAGATGATGTAAGGCTACCTATTTTAGGAACTTATTTTTGAAACAATGAGGACTAAAGTAGAACAATAAGGGAAAATACATGTAGGAAAATGTGAGAAATAAAAAACAACTAACCTACTAAAAAATGTGTAGAAGGGCACTTAGAGAAAAGCATAAAACCTACTCTAACCTATATACAAAGTTAAAATTTACAAGTACTTACCACCTAGATCAAATGAAAAGGATTTAAGATCACTTACTTTTGATGAACTAGGATAGAAAACACCTTTCCTTTGAGAGATCATGATATGTGAGTTGAAACACCTAGTTGTTGATTCCTTTGGCATAATTTTAAGTGGATGAAAAGGGGTAAACATGTCTCCAATGTAGACATATTGGTCCATTTCTTTAATATTTTCTCCAACTTGGATTGTATGGACCCCTATATACTCCTCCTTCAAATTGGTTCTTGGTTGACTATTTGGACCTAGGTAAAAAAGTTCTAAGTCATCCCAAAAGGTAGCCTCTTCGTGGTCATCTGAGATAATTCCAATTCCAACACCATCTTTTCTCTATTTTATTTGGAGGGGTTCTTATGGTAGTTCATTAATACACCTAAATATTATCATGTTGCATCCCTATGGATTTGAATCTAACCATTCTCCTTTAATTTTTAAGACATTAGTATTAACTTCAAATAATATATCATCTTGAGATTGGTCAGCACCCTCAACTTGATGGGTGAGATTATCTTCATGTTCTAGAGGAGGTATAGGCTAGTTTAGAACTTATACCTGGTCCATGAATTCATATTACAATTATTTTCATACTTCATCTTGATCTCCTTTTTTCTTTATTTCTTCCTCAAGCTCATTTATGACCTCTCTAACATGGTCAACTGACTGATTGACTATGTCAATATCTACATCTTGATCATTTCCATCTGTGGCCATACCAGATGAAATATATTGGGACCAAAAAAACTCTTCCCTACCCTCAGCCACATATTTTCTATACATATCTTCAAAAATGAAAGAATCAGTACATCTTTTAGGGTTTAAAATATCAAATCCATACCAAGGAGTTAGATTAAAACTTGACTCCTCTCCTTTTGAAATAAGTGGATTGCCTATCATGACCTCTTTATCATAGATACTTGTGTTGTCTTCATCAAGAAGTTTCTAAGGGAAGGATGGAGAGTCTTGGAACTCTTGTACACCAAGCTCATTGAGCTAAGCTATAGTTGTTTGATTCATCTCTTACAAAAATAATCCTTCTTCAACAAAAAATGGCTTCTAGACCTTCTCATCTACCATTTCCATTTTTTGTTGTATACCTTCCTTGATTTATTTCCATGAGAAGAACATGGTGCAATATTTGGCCACCTCCTCTTTTTTCTAAATGGGTGTGGGAGGGGGTGGTTTTTCAATAGAGGGTATGAAATAGTTGGGGTCATTGACATAGGAGAGGATCCAAGATGGAAGGACTTCATGTTCCTCAGCTGATAGAGGTGAGGCTTGACAAGGTTGACTAGAGAGGGAAGTAGGTTGACATGAAGGATAGATAATTTCACTATAATATTTCTAAGAATGATTATATGGCTATTGCACTAAACTTTGAGGACCACTTAGGGTGAATCCATAAACATTTTTAATTTGATATGAAGGATAAATAATGAATGAACATATTTTGATCAAATGGGTGGTGATTGTATATACTAAATAGTGGTGATTAGGTGCCTAAGCTACTTAAACCAGCTGATGGATGTTTGGAGTCACCACTAATGTTTATCAGAATGTCTCCAAAGTCTAATATATAGAAGAAAAACACCAAAACTTCTTTTACTGCTTTAGACCTTGGTCCCATTGGGCATGCTAAAAACTATTATAGGCTCAATTTTCACCCTTGGAGAGGGTTCTTTAGGCTCTCTCAAATCAAGCTATAATATTGGTACAACCCTGAGTTGTGGGTCACCAATGTTGGGGATGAACCTCTAAAGTAGGCCATCTTCTTCTTTGATGCTCACCTAAAACTAAAACTAAGCCTAATACTTCATAGGAAAAGGGTTAAAAAGAGAGTAAGGGATCCTAATAAATTTAACTAGGTGATGTACCAAACTTAAGATGGAAACTCCCATAAGCTCAAACCCACACTAGATCAGTAGAGGACAGTACTAGCTTACACAACCTTAAGATCAAGCTAATTTGCATAAGTATTTCATAGAAGAGGTTTAGAATAGAACACTAATTTAGACCTTTAAAAAGCATTGAAAATCTCCTAAACAAAGTTAAAAAGGACCATGGACAAGGAATATTCTCCTTCACACAATTCCATAGTGCACAACTAGCCAAACACAGATTCAAGGTACAAGATAGGTAAAGAAAGTCTCATTATATTAAGAGGTGGTTCTTAAAAATGATTGATAGGGTTGAGCCCAATCAATTTGATCATATTTTGTAGTATCTCAAGGAATACCCCATCTCTCAAAAAAATTAAAAAAGTCTAAAATCTGAGATTGCTTTATGAAATAGAGAGAAAGGGATAATATAGGAGAAGGGGGGAGAGGAGAGAGAGAAGGGGGAGCACATTATTCATGATAATAAATGAGATTTTAGCTTCAAAAGATATTTCACTAGGATTTTGGTCCAATTATAATAGTTTATTATGATAGAAAATATTCATGATTTTCTAAGATATCCTCCAAATCATTTCAAGCTGCACCAGAAGACAAGAGTTTGCCAAAAGTGGAAAGTCATGATCTTGCTAAAAATGAAAGCTCCAACTGATTTCCAAATCCCCAAGTCCTATTGTTTTGGATCTTATATTAGATTTCCTTATGAAGACAAAATCCCCATATCCTAAAATTTGCAAGGATACATCATGTCTACTCTGAATGACTATTTTTTGAGGTCATTACTTGGGATGATCTCCTCATTAATTATATATCTTCTATGTGCCTTGCATTGTGGATTGGGGTAAATATGGGTAAAAATTAATCTAAGGAATTTAGTTTTCATAGTTTTGCATATAGATGGAACTCTATTCAATGCTAGGTCCTATTTGAGTTTGCATTGAGCTCATTTCCTTTACTTTTTTTGTTGAATCAGGTCGGGTCTGAGTTCAAGTCCTTTGGCTCTACTTGTCAAGTCAGGTCCATTTTGCTTTATCAAGTTTTGTCAAACATCCTAGCTCATCTCATACACTATTGGCTATTGAAACTACCTCAAATTATTTACGCCTTTGACTTTATTTCACTCTATCATATTTTGAGATTTGATTAAACATGTACCATAGATCTTTGGGACCCACCGCCCCAACTTGATCTCTCATTAGTCCCTAGGATTCGCTGACCATTTGACTTGTTTCAATATCCCATGTGTTTAACACTTATCAGCTCTGCATTCCTCCTTAGGTTCCTAGCATGGATTTTGGATCTAGATGGTCACCTTGTGGGCCTTAAAAATGATTTGCATGCATATGTCTACCATTTCTTGACCAACTTTCAATTTTATAACTTCAAGCACAAATATCATGGGGGGACCAAACCTACAGAGAAGGGACCTAATGCTGAAAAAAACAAACCCTTTTAATCTACTAGCCATTCAAGATCTCTACATGATTTTGTAAAAATGTTAAAGTCAACTAGTTCATGTGATCCTACATGACATCCTAATGATGGTCTGGTATAAAATGGCTAAGTATGGAAACTTAGCAAATTCTACGTTAGAATCTAACTTTGCCTATGAACATATTTTGTTGTGCTATAGTGCATATACTAAAACTTGGTTCATATGAACTAGACTCTAAAATTAATAGATACATATAATTTTTTATTTTTGAGACTTCCACATATGCAAGATATGACCTCATCAACATGTTCACTCGGCTTTGCTTGGACCCTTTGAAAACTGGAGAAGTATAGAAACTTAGTGGATTTTGCATTAGGATCCAACTTTGAACCCTTAGCTCTTATGTTTTTATTAATTGGATTATTTGAAGCTTGCCACATGGTAACCTATGATTAATGTGAAGAAACCCATGTGACAAAGTCTCCCTAACTCATTCACATGTGTGAGATCTAGCACCATAAAATTTCCTACTCAACTTTTTTACCACTATAGCCAAATATCTAGAAAATCTCTAGATGGTGAGTAGAATAGATGAATTTAATGCACTCCATGCTTATTCAAATCACTCCATATGGTCTCTTCAACGTTGGACCAATATTTAGAATTGAAAAATTACACTTCAAGTAACCCTAAAGGGTTCTCAAAATCTTGTGAACTTCATGGTCTCTCTGGTCCACTCATTCCATCTAGAGCTTATTCATCCATTTGATCAATCAATAAATCTACCTCTTTCTCTATATCATTACCATTAACAACTATGCACATGCTTGGTATGTTGGCCAAATATGGCCAATAGTACCATGAATTGTTCCCACCCATTATTGGTGCACCTTTAAAGTGTGCACTCAAGGAGATTGATGTATTGATAAGTCATTTCAAGAGAAAACATTAGCAGATGATAAAGTTAAAAATATTATGTGTGTACATATGCCCCACCCAAACCTCATCACGTGTCACAATAGTGTAATCTATGATGGTTCTTTGAGAAAGAAACATATAAACACTAAAGAGCATAATTGAAAAGAAATGCTAGAAGCAAATAAAAGTAAATGAAATCCAAACATGTACCTTCACTTACCTTAATTATTGTAGATAATATTATGTGTGTTTCAGGTGATGGAAGGCATCCAATGAGAAGAATGAAATGTTGACCTTAAAACTAAGATAAAATTCTAATTTTTTATAAACTTTTCTCTTGCCACCTAAAAATTGTCTACCTTGCTAAGATTCTAAGATTTATTTTGGTTTGTGAAAATAACCTACATAAAGAAAGATATGGGTGACAAATGAATTCTCATGGTAAATAACTAAAACCTTCCACATTTTAAATTTTTAATATAAATAGGTAAAAATTATTTATTTATGTATCTACTATTTTTTTTAAACCAAAGCTTTTTTAATCCAATTTTATTAATTTGAGATACTATGACTCATGGATAAGGAGGTAGACATATTAGGGGATGTGTCAACAACTATGGCCATAGCTTGATAGGTTGGCGATGCATTCATTGTTTGTTTTTTCATTTTTTATTAAAATGAACTAGATTAGGAAATTTAGGCATTAGGTCAAATCTATGTAATGAAATTTGCTTTTAAAAGTTTTAAAATGAAGCTAAAGATAGGATAGGGGATCGGTAGTGGAAACAAATTAAAAATTAGGGACAAGGGCATTTATTAGGGCCAAGGAAATAAATCACCTCCTTCATACAACTATATTGGGTAGGTTGATATAGTATATAAGTAGAACCAAAAACCCTTGGCTATCAACATATGGTATTGCCAATGTAGTTAGGTGAAGTGATATTTCATACCTTATGGTATGGTTGGTGTATTATAAACTTGAAATATTATGCCAATATCATAGGATATGTCTATTAACATTGGGAGATGATCATTTCTAATGTAGTTTAACACCTAACCAATGTCATATAAATGATATGCATAAATGGTAATATATGGTATGGCCAATGTAGTTGGAATAAAATATGGTCGATACCTTTTAGTATGGAAAATACAGTTGATTGAAGTGTTGTTTGATGCCATATGGTATGGCTGATGTAGTATAAAAATAAGCATGACAAGTTTAGTTATGTGCATGGCCAATGCCGTAGAAAAATGAGAAAAGATTACTTGCTATGTTTTGCATTAGTTTTTAATCTTGATTTCATATTTTTTTAATCAAAAGTGGATTGTTCTTTGTTGTTTGATATGTTTTAGAGACAATGGAGACTATAGTGGTATCTCAATGTGATTGGATACCAAATATTCTATGGAGACTATCATTAATAGATCAAGCATAGTTTACCACATTAGGCCTAAGTGGTATTATGCAGATGTGTCAAGTGCCACACAACTCAAAGTTGATGGCCATTTTTTGGGGCAATGGGAGAGACTCACTAGTATATTCAATTGGGTAATGGATGGGGATACCATTGAGGTGGATATAACCCATGAGGATGTACATGCAATTCTAGGTCTACTAGATCAAACCATAAATGGTGTGTGATACACCAAAAGACAATGAATGAGATATAAGAGTTAGCTCAATGGGATACTAGTTTAGAAAAGTATGATGATTGTAATCTCATAATATGATTATTTCATGTGTATAATTCTAACATTATAGACATCCAAAAGGTCTTGATCAAGGTTATGACTACCCATGCGTTATTTCATAACTTAGATGGGGTCATCCCATTATACATCATAACTCTATACTAATCAATGCTAGGGCATGACACTCTTTTCTATATAGGAGTTATGATATGGATGCAACTACTACATGATTTATATAGATTTTTAAGTGGGGATAGTATATTATGGGCCTAATTATACATTTACAAGTTGGATAAATGAGAGGTTCATGATGTTGATAATTATGGGACTTCTTCACATTATATATTATTGATTCCCACAAGTAAGGAGGTGGGATCAGGACCATGTTATTTGAGTGATCCCTCATGTGCATGTACTATAAACCATACATACGGATCATATTACATTTATTTCTTAAAGAGGCACTATGGAAGAATGGTCATCATGTTAAACCATAGTACAGGTGAAGGGTTAAAGTCACATCACTAACCACTACATGTGGTGGGTAAAGTTGTGCCCTTGTGATTGCATCCTAGGATAATTTGGTCTCACATACTTAGTGACTCCTTTTTTAGTTTGATGATACTAGAGTTTACATTTGAGGGAGAAATAATGAGTACAAGAATTATGGGTTCCAATTGTAGTACCTATAGCGAGACCTCACAAGCTTATGATGGTAAGATGATAATATAGGTGTAAGTGAGCAATAGATGGGGGGTGGGGGTAGGAAGTTTACATATGATATCCTCACCTTAGAGATAATAGATAGATCCACATGCATCTTTAATAAATAACATGACCATGTAGTGGTAAGTGCACAAATTAACTCAATAGGTTATAGTGGTTTCATGGGAGAGGTAGTGAGGATTTCACCAACATGCAATCACAATAACACTCATGTCTTGGGTGGTCATGCTAATGGTAATACTATCAATAATTAATTTTTTTGAATTTATGCTATCACTTCCATTTTGTAAATGTATAGATATACATGTTAGGTACTATTGATAGATATACTACAGATTTTAATAGACAGATAATTTGATGTTGGTTTAATTTACATTTTGAAAATGTGATGGCACAAAAGACATGGTCGATGACTCTAGTGGAGGTTTCCACCATGATATTTTAGACCATGTTCTTCTTTAGCTAGACACTATAAGCATGCCTAATCCCATGTCATTATTATCCATATTACATGTTAGCTAATTTTTATTGGTATGAGAGGCTTCTAAAGAGGTCCAATAATGTGAGTAGGATGTTGTTCAAGTAGTGGCACTAAAAAGGGTGGGAGGAGGTGTGGTAGTAGCATGGTAGGATTTGGCCATAAATAAGGCCACTCACATGGATACCACCAATAGGATATTTATAGTCTCATGTCTCTCAAATATAAAGACATGCTAAGGGGATGAAGTCATAGACTAGGACACTATGATGGAGGTTTCATGAAACTCAATCTAGAGACTCCATGGTGATCAGGGCACCTCACCCTAATGAAATTGAATGTTATTTATATGCCCAGAACATGTTTTATAATCAATTGCATTTTTAAAATATGTATGATGTATAGGTATGTTCTTATATATATAAACGTGTGTGTGTGAATCATTGTTGTTATCTACATGTGTTATTATGATGTATGAGTTATTTTATTCTAGTTCACATTACTATTTAGGTATCATGCTATGGGAAAATATAATGTATTATGATGTATGTTTTATTTTTATCTATAAAATGTGAGAAAGTGAATTTTAAAAAATAACAAAAAATAAATGGAACAAAATATTAAGTAGATAGGAAAATTAATAAACAAAAAGTGTAAAAATAAGATCAAATTAATGAAAGACAACCAAAAAGATATGTAAAACATTATAAGTAAATAAATAAAATACCTAATGTAATAAACCGCAAAAGATAATCAAATAAGGATTTTATTGAAAAATGATTTCATCTTATGTAAGACAAGTAAAGTCAACCTAAATCAAACATGAAGAAATCATAAATGATTATAAAAAATATTATTCAAAATGAAAGACTAGTCAAGTCAAACATAAATAAATACACAAATGATTGTAATTAGTATCCAATGTAAGATAATTAAAATAAACTTAAATAAAAAAAGAGTGCAAAAAATTATATAAAAGTAAGAAAAAGACTCCTATGTGAGAAAACTCAAAATCAGTGCTTATTATAAAACATGACGTGAGAAAACACAAACATCTAAATACATTACTATGATGATGATGATGATCATGTGGATATAAATTATTATGGTATTTTATGATGAATGCCTATTTGTGTTACCCAAGGACTTACAATGCAACTCACAAATTGAAAATCCAATCGACATCATAAGTGATAGTAAAAAGGCAAATCTAAAATCAGATAAGAAGGGATGTGATCAACTAAAATAGATATCCAAAAAGGGTATATTAGGTAATAAGTTATGAAAATTTATATGGAAGGTGCCAAATAGGTGATGTATAAATCCTTAGTAGAGACAAGACATTCTATTTAAGTGAGAAAGGCTAAGAACTATCAACATCAAAGACCAAGGAAACCTCACCTAACAAGCACAAACTTGGGATAACAAGTGAAGTGTATAGATAATCCCATGAGGGATATATGCTTGAAAATTAAAATTATCATATCTTCCCACAACACATTCCCTACTCATCAAGACCCCTTATAGATTTTTTGGCTTATTTTTAAGATTGCATACTTGTGTGAGAAAATAGGTGGCACTAGAACATAAGAAGATATAATGGTATAAGACCTCCTACCCCAATATACTAGCCTATTACATGCTAACTGACCTTGAATCTATCATGTGGCCAACTATGGATTTTTATCTTAGACTATAATATGATATTTTCCAAATAAATATCATGTCTCTTAGTGTGATATGACTTTTAAGGTTTAATTTTATCATTTCTTAAGATTTGACTATTTCTATTCCTCCATTGTACATTTATAAAGATCAAACATTGGTGACTTATATAGATAACACAAGATATCTTATTTATATTAACTAGAGATGAGAACCTAAATACTATTGTGTGTAAAATACTCCTATACATGCCTCACATAGAAGTGTGCAATCTTAAAACTGGCCTAAGAGTGCCTCAAGTGAAATGAAAGGTGATATATGGGGATCATTAGAGATTTTTATATGTAAAAAGAGTGACACAATGATAAGTAAACTTATATATAACCATAGTAATGAATAATAATGCTTATAAAATGAATATATTATTCTATGAAAGGTTATAGTCATGTTACTAGGGAAGTTGTACTAAAGATCACATGATATAGCACAAACACTGATGTGACAAGTCATCCTAATATATGGGAAATAAAAATAGGTAAAATAATAACAAGGATATTAGGTTTAACTTAAAAAATGGTAAAAATGTGATATAAGTAACCCAAAGGTGATACCTAAGATCCATAAGGGAAATAAAGGCTGATTACAAAATCATGAAAATAAGAGCTACATTCTAAAAATTTAAGACCTAAAAGTGAAAAAGAACATGATATAAGGAAGATATATAAAACAAGAATAACCTAAGATAAAAATAATAATAATAATAATAATATGGAATCCACTGATATGATAATTTTTAAAATATTATATGACTTGATTATCTTTTCACAAATGTTGTGAAATAGCTCGACATGCATCATATATAACATTAGATTAAAAAAATTCATAGAAGATATATGGCTCAAGTTATAGTCTCCTCTACTCTCTCTCTCTCTCTCTCTCTTTGAGATTTATTTTAGGAATACCTATTACATGAACTATATGGAAAATTTAGGCATACTATAAGGAGGAGGTCATTTGGCCTCCTAGTGAGAAAACTCAATGTGATGAACCTACAACATCATGTTGCATACAACCTTTGATCTACAAAATGAATCTGGTCATAGGGAAGGATATTCTTCCATCCTAGGTGAATATTATGAGTGATTTTGGTAAGTTTGAGGTAAAGGCATCAAAAATATTTAAATTTTTGCTGGATATACTTTCACTTATTTATATGATGTGTAGTGCATTAGTACAAAGATAATACACAATCCCATGTTTAAGGATATACTCTGGTGTAATATTTGGCAGCGACATGTTCAAAAGACTTGGAAGTTTAGTTATTTTGAAATGAATTGCATCTAAATATTATCAAAGAGCTCAATTGAGGGTCAGATAGTTTATGTTCATCTTGTGTAATTAACTAATGTGCCTAGGAGTAGCAAATCAAGGTGTGTAATATCTAATGTTGGAACTTGGCCTTGTGGATTCTATTGTGCTATAAATATCTTATATGTTTAAAAAAATTTGGTTGAGTGACTCAATACCTTGTGAAACACATAGTATGTTTTAATCTTCTTGGGTGGGTGAGTGTAGTACATCTGACCTAGGTGCATAATATTATAAGTGTCTATCTAGAACACCATCAAATAAGTCAATGTACTCAAAGCATAGAATGATAGATTCAGGAACTTGGTTATGGTTCATATATCTATGGTAGGCTTTGCACTAGTGTTAGGAGTGTTAATAGACTCTATGGAAAGAACAAAAAGACATTAATACTTCTTTGGGATTCAACCTCAATGAGGGTCATATCAGTGCAATCATCATCTCTCGAGAAAGAAAGGTAGATAGATCAGATAATATGGTGAATTAGTATGTTCTAGTCAAGAATTTATATTAAAGTATGCTCCAAAGAGACTCAGAAGAAACAAGAGTGGTATGTGTGGTATAAGTTGGTATGCACTCCATATTTGAAATGTGTGCATCAATAAATAGAGGATTAATGTTAGGTAAAACACAAAGATCTAAAATGATGTCAATTAAGTTAATGTTGTAAGAATATGTAGTTTTCTCATAGGATCATTGAAGAGAAGGATCTCAAAGTAATTTTGCATTCTTAGCTTAGCATATCTAGGTAATTTTTGTTCATCAAGGTTATAACCATCATCATAATATAGATAGGTAAGATTCATTTTAAGGGATTCAACCACTATATCACTAGAGGAGTGGGAAGCAATAAAATTAGGGATAACCATAGAAGCATGAAACTTTTCAGTTATATTCTTTTGAGAACAAAGTCACAAAGAAGGAGGAAATTGAGATATGATATTAAAGGGGAAGTATAATATTTTAATATTTATATTGATCTCATTAGGATCATCATCATCATTATAATTTATGAGGTTAGGTAGGATATTTCCCATAAGCTTGGGATGACCCATGTAATCTCTATTAGAATTGACAAGATAATTAAGGTGTTGGTATTTATGGAAATAAATATCAAGTAAAGGTTTAAGGGTAGGTAATTTAAAGACACCATTTTATTATAATTGGTTTAAATTCCAATGGTTTGTATCACCTTGAATATTTATATATCACCCTTATGAGGAAATTTGGCACATTGACATGTAGAAGAGACTACTACCCTCATGTAATGAGTTTAGGGATGACCAAGCAAGATGTTATCTAATAAAAAAAAGTTAAATATCATAAAATTAACTCTAACCATGATAGGTGGGACTATTATGGGGATCCAATCATATCCTAATGGAGGAATTTGTATTTATTCATATCATTGGTATATGCTTTGGTTAGACTTTAGATTGCATTTTGAGTATCTAAGAGTTTTGATGAATTCTAAGGAAGTGACATAGGTGTTGTAATCTTCATCTATCAAGTCACACTTGACTTGAATATCACCAACTTAGACATTAATTAAAAAAGAAGGATGTTCTACATAAAATAATATTTTTTGGGGGATCAAGGAAATTATAATAAATTTTAGAAAAAGAGAGGTATTCATGGTTTGGTCAACTTGGATGGACATTTATTCACTTTTTTTAAAAATACTATCCTCAGATTTTGGCAAGGTAGATTGTTCCCCATAGGTGGTGGTCAAGGAATGTTCTTGTATAATAAGAGTTTCCTAAATTTATCTATGTCACATAGGGAATTCCACATGAGCTTAATGTATGGACTTTTAGAGGGGAAATTATAAATTTATTCTAAGGGATCCCATTCATCAAATCTAATGTGAACTAAAGATGATTATGAAAGGGGCATGGATTATAAAGTAAATCAACTATATGAGTGGATATAGACTTAAATTGAGTATGATTTAAAGTGTTTTGTCTTAGTCCTATTGATACAGCTGAGTTAGGTTTCATCCAATGATATTAGCCTAGCCAATATAATTGGTTAAATAGAAACATCAAAATCAGATTGTATTATCCTAGCTAATATAATAGCATCATAATTAAGGGAATTAATATACTGTATTGGCCTATATATTATAGTATAAATATAAATGTTATAGGAATAAACTATATTAGACAAATGGATATAGTTGGACCAATTTTGGAAACTAAAGATTATATCAGTTTGGCCAATACAATTGAAGTAGAGAGAGATGGAAAAGTAGATTGCCCTAGGCTAGTTGATGTATTTATGTATGTGTGTAACTATACTATGTTGGTATATTTATAAAGGAATAAAATTATATCAATTTTTATAGTGTATTTGGACTATCTAAACTTACTAAGGTTAATTTATTTAGGATTGATTTTTGTAAAAATATGTGATTAATTATCCTGAATTGTTTTGTAATTAGGATAAGTGACACGAGTCTTAGGAGGGTGTGGATTGATATATGAAACTAAACACTTCATCTGATACATATTAATCAATTTTTTTTCATCATGATATGAGTGTAATTATTGTTTTAATAACACTAGCGATTGTATGTTGATTTTGATTGTTTGGATTTTGGTCTAATTATGGTCAGGAAATGGATTTGAGTATATAGTAAGTTGGGCATTAACTTGGTGAAGTGCATCATGATTGAATTTGGATTCATGGGATTTGGCTACCTTTTCATAATATTTTTTTCATTCTTATATCATAGCTTCATGATCAAATTTTCAACCAAATAGCATTTTGAAAACAATATGGTTAAGTTGTGTGAAAGTCTCATGGGAGTGTCCCCAATTATGTGGAACTAGAAAAAAATTGGGGTTCATACTAATGAGCACTAGGTTAGGGAGTTTAAAAATCTCTAGGTGAGGGTTTAAGAAGACATTTCCTAATCTCAACTATAAAAATAGGCTAGTGAATTTCACAATTATTGACTTGTAAAGAAGGAGGTTGGAAAGGACTTCTCTTCATAGGTTGGGAAAGGGTCACTTCATCAGAGCTTCCTAGTAGGATAAAATTTATGGTTATCTTCATATTATATGTGTCTAAGACACCATGATGAGTATCAATTTTTTAAGACTTTATAAGCACACAAGTTCTAGGCTTGGGATGAAAAGGCTTGAATTTTTGTATGAGAAAGTCTTGGCATTTATTTTGGTTAAGGGATTATTCCAATGATTTTGGAGAAATATTCCTAATGGTGTATTGTAATTTATGGTTAAGTTCATTTATAAATAATTGGAATAAGTTGTCTTACAACATATTATACTCAACTTTATTAGCTAAGGATCTCCAATGTTTGATGAAGGCTTGAGCACTCCCATTATCCACTTACTTGTAATTAATGAAGGTGGATAAGCTATTTTTAGGTAAATAATTGGATTGAAATTCCTAGATCAACACATTAACTAAGTCTTCCAAACTAGAGATGGATTTGGACATGAGTTGGTTGTACTAATCTAAATCATCACTAGAGATGATTTTGGATAGTGGCTTGGCAGCCATAAAGATATTAAGCTTAAGCTAGTCTTTATAAATATTTCCAAAGTTTTTTAAGTGCAAAGTAGGATTAGTGGGTCCATTATAGGTGATCGAAGGATTGATTCCACCTATGTATATTTTTTTAATTTGAAGGGACAATGGTTAGTTTTGAATATGTTTAATTTAATTTTTTGAAGTGTTGGTTATGAAATGAGATCACCATGAGAATATCTAAGGGGGATGGGGGAAATTTGGATTTGGTTCTCCCCACTAAATTTTTTTAGGGTGATTTTTCATTTTAAACATTTTTATTTTACATTTGCATCATCTAGGTAGTACTATTGGTTTGAAAGTTAGCCATTTGGATCATGGCTTATAACATGATTTACTAAGGATTGAGAGCATTTTCATTAGAGTGGGAAGCTTGAGAAGCTTTTTGAGATTTGGTAGATGTGGTATTAATGTTAGTGTTAACATGGGTACTTTGATTAGACTCATTGAAGGAAAGGATCCACCATGTTAGTAGTGATACTAGGCATGGTATATGGGAAGGAGAATGAGGAAGTTGTGCATTGGATTTCCCCAAGTCCATTATAAAAATTAGGAGCATGCAAAGGATGGATTTCCATATGGGATGCCATCCTGAGGTGATAAATCACTTTAGGGTCCTTACCCTTGTGCTCATGATGTTCATGAAGATAGATGATAATATTATCTATAATACTCAAGATCACATTCATCCTCCACCTCATGGTATTAGGGTAAATGACCTCATATAAAAGTGTTAGGGTTGTTACATGGCTCATAAATTTTAGATTTATTTAAAGCAACATGAAAATTTCTTACATTTTTTTCTTTGATCATGAATTTTTTTTGAGTCATACAATTTTTTCAGGATTTTATAGGAATTGGTCAGTTCTATGTAGTAAAAATTGGTTTTTTCTTTGTATTGGTAAAAAATATATTACACAGTGGAAGAGAAAATATTAATTGTACTAGATTGGTTGTTTTAATTAATTACACATGAAACAAACTATATCAGTTTGGTCGATATAGTATTGTGATAGGAAATAATTTTATTAGTTTCACCATTACAATTAGAAAAAATATTATATAGCTAGAATGTATAATATTGGTTGATGTAGTCATGGAGGCACACAAAACTATATCATATTGTTTAATGCAGTCATGAGGTCACACATAATTATATTGGACTAGATAATGTAGCTCAAAAAAACACAAAAATGTATAAGGATGTTTGATGCAGTTCACAAACATAACACATAATTATATTAGACTAGTTGATATAGTCTATACAACAAGCAAGTTTAAATTTAACTAACTATTTATGAAAATCAATAGAGGGAGGTAAACTAATAAATGACTTGTTTGATTTATAGGCTCTTAACTATATTTATTCTAGTCATAAATAATGAATATGGCCACTAAGGCAGTAAACACAGAGGATTCCACCATACCCATGGCCATACTATCATGTATATAAGGTACATGGAGAGTAATTTCTTGGGACTAAATCCTTACCATTTCACCACAAGAATTAAGTAGTTGGTTGGATTCTTAAGGTTAACAATAGGGTTCTTATGTGTTTTTGATATACAATGAGGAACATAGAAATTAAGGTCCATATATAGTTTTGTCTAATGGCTTGAGTATTGGGTAGTATCCCTCACACCACATCACATGTAATATATAAAATCATTTAGCCTAAAATGGAAACTCTTATTATTTTTGAAACTATTAGAACATAGCTTCTAAGAACCAAAACAAAGTAAAAATAAATATAAAAAACAATATATGTCCAAATCTAAATTTACAACATGTAGGGAATTTAAAGAGGTAAATAAAATGGTATTGGACCGATTGATATAGTCAAAAATTGAGAAAACTGAAATTAATCACATGTAATTATATTAGGATAGATAATACAATTGTAAACACAAAAATTGTATCTAGTTAATATAGTCTAAACAAACATAGAATGGTATTACTCTAACTGATACCATTTGTAGGTAGACATGAAACTTTATCGATCTGGCCAACTCCATTACGTTGATGGTTTGGAAGATTTTTCTAATAAGCTTTAAAATAAAAAATTGAAAGAAGTCCAACCAAAGGAGAGATAAGACTCATGTTTAGTTCACCAGAATGTAGGTTCAGGATATGATGACCTAGAACTATCATTTTTCTCTCAATATAATTGGACTTGAATAAGGTCAATCCAATAGATCTTGTATACACTTAGACAATTAGGTAAGTGTTGACAATTTGGCTTTTTAGGCCAAAGTTTAACCCTCTTAGTTTAAAACTTGACATTACATCAATTTTTTGTCTTTTCAAAGCCTTTTAAGGTAATGAGGGGTTATGGTCCTATGATTGTTTTTAGCCCTTCCTTTTGAAAGTTTTCATTGTCAATATTCATGAAGGTCTAAGTCAATAAAATGAACCTTGGCATGAATATAAAATCATGTAAATGAAGTCATTCAAATGAGCCTCAAGTCTCATGGGTCAAATTGCATAGTCCAAGCCTTTTAAACATGTTTCAAGCTTTACAATAACATCTATTGGTTAAATACAATGTCATGTATGTTTCTCCCACACGTTTCAACATTTTTGAGTCTTTTATAACATGGATATGATTAGGTACATGTTATAAATGACTGTTTTAGGTTAGAAAGAGCAATGATGGCCTATAAAACCATTGCAAACACATGTCATGAATCATTCGAGAGGAATAAAATGTAGTTAAATAAGATAAAAGGATAAAGGTACATTGATATAACTTCATAAATGCAAAATCATGCTTGGTTGAGCTTGAAAGGGTCAAATCAAATTAGGGAATGCATCAGATACTTCAACAGGTTCTTAGCAGCTAGTTGAAGGTCAATTTATAGTGCTTATTTCATGTAGGAGAAGAAGAGTTGGATAAAAAACTCATGTGGATTTATGGAGGATCTTATTCTAATGATATTACATTTATTATTTTATGGTTATAGGGTTCATGCTTTATGAATAATTTATAACAAAATAAGGAGTCAAAAACACTTTAAAAACCTCATGGGCTCAATTTTATTCTTATAGTTATGTTTTAGATTTGATAAAGGAAATATGGTGATTTTAAAATGATATAAAAATGTATAATATACCATTTTAATATCAATATAGGTTCAATAATTAAAAAATTCATCCTTGTATTCACTTGAAAGAGACACACTTGCACTGATTTGATATGATAGTTAGGGTTATTGTAGGTTGTTGAGTTTTTCTAATTTTAAGATGTTTAGAGCTAGTCATATATGATGTTTTATACCTCATAAAACTTTTCATGTCATTATACAACATATCCATTAATCACCTAATGCCAATAATGAGTAAGAATCTCCATATAATGATAGATTGCAGACTTAAGCAAGAGAGTTTGAGACATATGCAAGGGTAAAATGTGTTTGGGAATTAAATGATAGGATATTAGGCTATATATATATCCTTTTGACACTCTCCAAGGTCATAAATACATCCCTCAATACCTATATGGTTTTAGACCCTCTAAAGACATGATGAATACCTACATGATTTTTCAAAGATCTTGCAAATAAGTTATGTACGCATAAGAAGAGGATATTAGAAGAGCTTGTTATTATAGGAGTGATTGGAAATGAATTTTAATATGGTAGTAAAGTATTTAAATCCCATACAAATTCTGAAAATTCCAAAATAGGGCCATTCATAGTTGAAATAATGAGAAGATAATGTATGTGTGTAAGCTCAGGTAAGTTATGTAAGCCTATAGCTCTAAAAAGAGGAATTCATAGTAAAAATTGTTGGTTTTATCATTGGTAAAACCCTAAAATCATATCATAATATACCTATGGGTATTAATGGATATGAAATACAATAGAACCCCACTCTATGATAAATCTACAAAAAGGTTGAGCTTAGAATAGAGATCTACAAGTTTGCCTATAAAAGGTTGAAGAATATGTTTTTTTGTGTATGATTTAAAGCTAAAGAAAATTTATGATAAGTGTGAAGAACCTTGAGAGGGTTGTAAAATTATTTTATCCTTGTTATGAAGTGAAAACTATTAGTTTAAGTCAAATTCCTTTGGGGTGAAGAGAGCTTTAAGCCTAAAAGAGGACATATAGGCTTGTATGCATAATATGAGGAAAACATGATTTTCTTGGTTTGATAATTATGTGTGAGAGTGATACAATGTCTAAGGGAAAATAATGAATAATTATCTACTTGATTAAACTGATTGTGAGAGATATAATCATCCAAGGAGGATCTATTCTTGAGCTCTAGCAAAGTGTTAGGCCTTGAGGAGAACATATAAGCCTCTTAGAGACTTACATGTTTGTTTTCAAGAATGTGAAGCGAGTATGTGATTTGATTTTTATATTGGGTTTTGAGTGACTAATAAGGGTGTGAAGCATCCTTAAAAATGTTTTCATAGTTATTTTAACCCTTGGAAGGTTGAGAAAACCTCCAAATAAGGTTGCTAGGGTCAAAACATCAACTGCCTATAAACCCTCATTATAGATCAAAATAGGTTTTAAGATTTTTGAGGTATTGGGTTATTTTAAAAGGGTTAGGAGTCATCATGGTAGGTTTTTTATAACTCATATAGGAATTTACAATCAAATAAAAACATTTGTATGCCCCTTTTGCTCAAAACACTCTCTCAAGTTCACCAAAAGTCTTAGTTGGTCAGATAAGGTCAGCTTCACTACTATGAACTTACATGAGGATTTGCATGGTTCCAAATGCTTGATATAAGTTTTATTAATCCATGTTTCCTTTCATTTTGTGTCATTTTATAGGATAGATAAGAACTATTCTTTATGAACTATCATTAACAAGTTAAAGATCCTAAAACCATCCTAAAACCCTCTTGGTAATTTGATGTAAGTGGAAACCTCATAAATGACCATAAATGTACTTTTTTGGTCTTAAAATGATATAAAAAACCTATATAAGTCCTAATAGAACCTGAATAAGCCATCAAATTGGCATGTGTGAGTTAAAAGGGATGAAAAATAGGCCTAAAATTATAGGTTTTAGTGGTTTTCCATGGAGATTAACTGAGTGAAATGTGATTAATGATCTTGAGAAAAACCATGATCTAGGTAACACATTATATGATGTTTTCAAAGTCCTCATATGAGTTAACAAGGTGAATTTTCAACTATCCAACCAATTACAACGGAGTAGAGAAGAGAGCATGAAGTGTTTCAAGGCACTTATAGACCTAGTGGCAGTTGGACAAGATGTTGAATATCCTAGAGAGATTGATTCACTTTGTAACATAAATATGAAGGCTTCCAAATGTGTGTAAGGTGTCAAAAGATAAAGTGATAGATAAAGGATATTTATATTATCAAGAAAGAAATTTGTCACTTTTCATCAAGAAAGAGGGTAGTTTAAATAAGAAAGATGAATCAACAAGAAAATTAAGAACTCCTATGCCACCTTGAGGAAGACATATTTTCACCTAGTTACACATGTTTAAGATAATGATAAGACTATTTTTGGCCTCTTTCACTTGGAATTGTAACTAAATTTTAAAGGATGACACTATTCATGTACTCTCTCAACTTCCTTTCTCTCTCTTCTCTCTCATTTTTCCTATAAGTATGGCCTATTATGGCTTGTAAAGGATACTTCCACTTGAGTATGGTGAAACCCTACTCCTTTTTTAAGCATACAAATGAATAAAAGATTAATTTTTACCTCCTATTATGGTTATGTTTAGTGTAAATTATGGGTGATTGATCTTGTTATGTGATAATTTAGTTTTCCATGGCTTGTCTCTCACTCCCTTACCTATATGTAGTTTAATATACTTATTAAATGTTGTATCGAGTATCATTAATGGTTAAGTATGGATTAAAAGTGGTAATCATCTTCCCTCCTAGTCTTCCAATGTGTTACCTATCTACAAAACATTGATGTAAGACGGGAAGTTTAGGATTAGTGTATGATAGGTCAGTCCTATAGTTTATTATGCACCTATAAATGTGTGTTAGAGGTCATAAATTTTATGTATCACCTCCATGTTTTGTATACATTATTTCCCTCTCTCCTTTTCCCTTTCATGAAATAGGTTTAGTATTGGTTTCAGGTGATAACATAAAGGGAATTATCCATATCTAGAGATTCACCTCATTGATTAGGCCACCCATAGCCTAGATGTGTCTCCATGTTATCACCTGGATGAGGAAGGCTTGAACAACCTCCTCAAGGGTGCAATATAAAGTGATAACAGTTCTGACATGCCCAATGGGACAAAGGATTTAATCTATTGAGGGATTTTTGATGTTTTCCTTTAATACATCATTATTTTGAGGCAATATCTCAAGCATCAATGGAAATTAAACATGAATCACATATGATTTAAGTATCCCATGTACTTATAAATCATAAAACTGGTATGCATTCTCATCATTCATTTGGTCAAAATGTATATTTTATGCCTACATATCCTTCATATCAAGATAATGATGTTTATGGATTCTCCCCAATTATCCCTCAACCAATATACCAATTTTTTCATGAATTTTTCCCTCCATGTACCCCAATTCAATCTTTTTTATAGTCTACTTATCCCTATAATCAGCCTTGTCAAAACTATGTTTCCCCTAGTCAATATAATCACATTCCTACTCAATCCATATCAAGACTCAAAAAAATACTATTAGGATATGAAATATAAATGAGAGAGATTAATAGACAAGAATATTTTAGTCTAATTATCCATATCCATCTCATTCAAAATATGAGGAACTCATTACAGTTGGTTAAGGGTGAGTGGGTAGCTATTGAGAGAGACAATCAACAAGGACTAACCAATGACATGTTAGATATATGTGTATTAATTTAATGTATAGAGTATATGTTAGTGGTCCATGAGAGGTAAAAAATTCAATACCATTAGTCTCATGTGTTTCTCCTACCCCATATCACCCTTTTTGTGTTCCAATCCTGCTCTAATTTTCAATATTCCATCAAAATAAGCTTATGTCTATGCAAGCTCCACCAATTCTTCCTCAAGAGGTAAAACCAAGAGATTTTATAAGTCTCCCAAGTCCTTCACCCACCCCTGAAGTTATAGTTATCCATGAATACCAAGGTAAATTAAAGTGTGAGAGGTTTATTTTTTCTTTGAGGGAAAAGAATGAAGAAGTATTAGCATAAAAATATCTTCCCCTTCCCCAAGAGATCCCAAAAACTTCCTCCAAAATTCTAAGTTGGTATCAAGTGGTAGAGTCATGGGATGAGAAAAATAGAGAATGCTTATATTGGGGAATTGAAACTAAAGAAAAACCTTTTCCTATACAAGCTCTATCCATTCTTCCCCAAGATCTCCCAAAGAAGTCCTTCAAGATTACAAGTTGGAAATATGCCCTCTCAAGTTTCAAAAACACTAATCAGTTCTCTTCCCCTACCACCATCTCCCCTTTGGATAGATAACCTATTGTATTAAGGAAATAATAATAACATATAATTGATAAGGAAGCTTTGTCAAGAAGGTATGATGAACTAGTAGTCTTTAAGAAGCTTGACAAAAAAGGGTCACTTGTAAGTGAGGCTCAATAAGGCTATGAGGAGAGTGATTCAAGTGTGCATGATGAAGAGATCCTCATTGGTAGTCCCCTTTGTTAAAAATAAGTCAAATCAAACATCATAGATGAGGATAAATATGATCTTGATGAATGAGTACAAGGTGACTTGGTAGCAACCTATCTTCAAATTGATAGTCTTAAAGAGTGTGAAAGAGGTGGTCTTGATCAAATGGAAGTAGGCATTGAAAGATATGATACTCCTCCTAGTGATAAAAATACAAACCAAGAAGAGGAATTACTTCATGAGTAAAGTTTAAATGAAGCTATTACAGTAGTAGGGGTATAGTTTATTGTTATTCAAGAAGTTATAAATGACCAATAGAAGTTTGATGAGCCACAAAAAGACCTAGTGGAGCTGAAAAAAATGAAGGACAATTTGGAGACTTGTTTGAAGTCCTAAAAGCAGGTTTCACTCTTCTATAAGGGGAATATTCTTTGATCAAGATTAATGAAGAAAACTTTGTCAAGCAAATCAATAAGCAAGGAAAAGGCAACCCCTCAATCCTACCATTCCAGTAGCTAATTCCACTTGATGATGACTTTTTTGAGGTCTTCAAGGTGGGTTATCAAATTATCAATCAATTTGTAGATAATTATTCACTATTAGAAGATAAGTCAGACCTATATTAGCCTAAACCTCTCAAGGATTAATAAGTCTTTCCTCTTGAAGCCAATTTTAAAAGTTTATCACAAGAGGCATATCACTCCATTCAATTCGATCAATTAGCTTATGAAGAGGTAGAAGTTTGTCATGAGGTAAAATATGATGAGGTGTATAATATAATTAGAGCATGTCATATCATATACTTAGCTTAGCTAGAGGCCAATAAGGAGAATCCACTACCTATCATGTTCATTTTAGAACATGAAGATGAACCTAAACATGCCCAAGATCAATCTAAGCATACTCTTTTAATTGGTCATGCTTCAAGCAAGATGGAGGAGGTGTATAAGGTTGATTCTGAAGGAGAAGAAGTTGTCAATACCATCATATAGTTACCCCTCTTATATTCTATCATGGTTTCCATCTAGCTTTCTAGCTACATGAACTTGGTGAGAAAAGGTAGCTACCTTTCTCTACTAGTCAATGGCTTTAATTAGGGTTGTCTCAAGTTATTAGAGTAAGTTAATGTAGGGTAGACTAGTTATATTTTCTTCCTCTAAGTTCCTATGACACAATGATTTGTCTTATTGATTTTTTGTGTGTGTTATCCTTTGTTTCATGTTGTTTTGTGTTTGTGGAGGCAATATCAGTTGTGTTAACTTGTTCTCAATACTTACAATCAGTTCAGGCTCTAAGTTAGATTTGTGTTGAGGCGAGATGAGCCCATATCATAATGGATTGATAAGGATATTAGTCTAATTGATTAATAGGCTAACCAACCCCTATGAATCACCAAAAATGTTGATAATTTGGCCTCTTAGGCCAAAGGTCAACCCTCTAGTTCAAAACTTAAAAATGCATTAGTTTTCTATCTTTTCAAATCCTTTTGCAATGCAGTTAGCAAAGATTAAGGTAAATTTGGAGAAAATAAGGTATTGAGGGGTTATAGTCCTATGATATTTTCTATCCCTCCTTTTGTAATTTTTCATTGTCAAGAGTCATGAAGGTATAAGTCAATTAAATGAACCTTGGCATGAATAGAAAAACATCTAAATGAAGTCATTCAAATGAGCCTCAAGTCTCATGGGTCAATTTGCGTAGTCCAAGCCTTTTTAAGGTGTTTCAAGCTTTGTAGTAACATTTATGGGTCAAATATAGTGTCATGTATGTTTCTCACATACGTTTAAACTTTTGTGAGTCTTTTACAACATGGATATGATCAGGTATAGGTCAGAGATGATAGTTTTAGTTCAGAAAGAGCAATGATGAGCTACAAAACCATTACAAACACATGTCATAAACAATTTAAGAGGAATAAAATGAATTTAAATAATATAAAAGGATAAATTTATGTTGATATATGTTTACCAAGGCCAAATAATGTGTGTTTTATCTTTTAAATTTTAGATCAAGTCATGGAATACATTAGACACTTCACTAGGTTCTTGATAGCTAATTGAAGGTTAGTTTGCAATATTTATTTCATGTAAGAGAAGAAGAGTTGGATAAAATTATCCTAAGGGTTGATGTAGGCCCTTATTAACCTGATATTACATGATCTATTTGATTTTTTAAGGGCCATGCTTTATGAACAATCACTAAAAAAATAAGGTGTTAAAAACCCTTGCAAAACCCCATGGGCTCAATTTTCTTCTTGTAGTTGTCTTTCAAAGCTGATGAAGGTAAGATGGTGATTGTAAATTGATCTAAAAATGTATAAAATACTCTTGTAATATCAATATAGGTTTAATAATCTCAAATTCATCCTTGTATTGGCTTGAAATAGACCCACTTGCACTAATTTGATATGATAATCAGGGTTACTATAGGTTGTTGAGTTTTTTCCATTTTGAAAATGTTTGGAAATAATAATATATAGTATTTTCAACCTCATAAAACTTTTCATGTCACTCTAAAACATCTCTATCAATCATATAATTCCAATAATGAGAAAAAATCTCCATATAATGATAAATTATAGACTTGAGCAAGAGAGTTTGAGACATATGCAAGGGTTAAATGTGTTTTGGAATTTAGTGATAGGACCTCATGATATATTTATATCATCATAACATTATAAAAGGTAATATATATATCCCTTAATACCTATAGGGTTTTATATCCTCCAAAAACATGATGAATACCTACAAAATTCTTCAAAGATCTTGTGGGTAGGTTATACAAACATAAGAAGAGGCTATTAGAGGAGCTTATTATTGGAGGAGAAATTGGAAATGAATTGGCACATGTTAGAAAATAATTTAAATCCCATCCAACTTCTGATAATTCCAAATCAATTCCATCCATAGTTGAAATAGTGAGAAGATAACTGATGTGTGTAGGCTCAGGTAGGTTATGTAAACTTACAATTCTGAAGGGAGGAATTCTTAGTAAAACTTATTAGTTTTATCATTGGGAAAAAACCTAAAATAATCTTATAAGTTATCATAGTAACCCTATTATTTTTCATGGATATGAAATAAAATAAAAACCCATTCTATGATAAATCTACAAAGAGGTTGAGCTCAAAATAGAGACCTATAGGTCTACCTATAAAAGGTTGAATAATATGATTTTTCGTGTCTGATGTGAAGCTCAAGAAAATTTATGAGAAGTGTGAAGAACATTTTAAGGGTTTTAAAGTGTTTGGATAATTGATATTAAGTGAAAAATATTAGTTTAAGTCAAATTCCTTTTGGGTGAAGATAGATTTTGGCCTAAAATAAGAACTACATGCCTGTATGCATAATATGAGGAAAAAGTGAATTTGTTGGTTTGATCATTATGTGTGAGGGTGATACAAGGTCTAATGGAAAATAAATAATAAGTATATACTTTATTATAGTCATTTTTAGATATATAATCATCCAAGGAGGATCGATTCTTGAACTCTAACAAAGTGTTAGGCCTTGAGGAAAACCTACAGGTCTATTAGAGACTACGGGTCTATTTTCAAGAATGTGAAGAGAGTATGTGATTTCGTTTTGAGATTAGGTGTCTTAGTGACCAATAATGGTTTTAAGGGTCCTAAAAAATGTTTTCATAGTTTTTTAAATCCTTTTAAGGTTGATAAATCCTCCAAACAAGGTTGTTATGGTCAAAACAACAAATATGCCTATAAACCTTCATTATAGATTAGAATAGGTTTTAGGTTTTTTGAGGAGTTAGGTTATTTTTAAAATGTCTTGTAGACATCATGGTAGGTGTTTCATACCTCATATATTCATTTAAAATCAAATACAAACATTTATATGCCCCTTTTGCTCAAAACACTCTCACAAGTTCACCAATAGCCCTAGTTGGTCTGAGAAGGTCATCTTCACCACGTATGAACTTGCATGAGGAGTTTAATGGTTATAAATGGCTGATTTAAGTGTTATTATTCCTTATTCCCTTTCAATTTGTGTAATTTTATAGTAGAGATAATATTTTTTCTTTATGAACTACCATTAATAAGTTGAAGACCCTAAAACCCTCTTGGTAACCCGATATAAGTGGAACCCTTATAAATGACCTCACATGTACTTGTTTGGTATTTAAATGATATTAATGACCTATTTATGTCTTTATATAACCTGAATAATCCATAAAATTGGCATTTGTGATTTGAAAGGGATGCAAAATAGGCCTAAAATTATAGGTTTTGGTGGTTTTCCATGGAGATTGATAGAGTGAAACGTGATTGACCATCTTGAGAAAAACCATGACCTAGGGCAAAAATTATATGATGTTTACCAAGTCCTCATATGAGGTATAAATTTTAATTTTTAACTTTCCAAAAAATTACAAAGGAGTGGAGAAGAGATCATGAAAAGTTTCAAGGCACCTATGGACTTAGTGGCAATTAGACAAGATGTTGAGGATCCTATAAGGATTGATGCACTTTATAAAATCAATATGAATACCTCTCAACTTATGTAATGTGTTAAAATATCAATTAATATCTCAAGGATAATTATAGGATCAATAAAGAAACTTGTCACTTTTCATCAATAAGGATGGCAATTTAAAGAAGAAGGGTTAATCAATAAGCAAATCATGAACTCCTACACCACCTTGAGAAAGATATCATTTCACCAAGTTAAAAATGTTAAAGAGAATGACAATTCTATTTTTGGACTCTTCCACTTGGAATTATAACTAAATTTTGAAGGACGATACTTGTCATATACTCTCTCAATATCCTTTCTCTCTCTTCTCTCTCATTTTTCCTATAAGTATGGCCTAGTTTGGCTTGTAAAAGATCCTTCCACTTGATTATGGAGAAGCCCTTCTCCTTTTGTAAGCATATGCATGAATATGAGAATAATTTTTACCTCATCCTATGGTTGTGTTTAGTTTAAATTGTGGGTGATTATTCTTTTTATGTGATAATTTAGTTTTCCATGGTTTGTATCTCACTCCCTTACCTCCATGCAATTTGATATCCTTCTTACAGGTTGTAACTAGTGTCATCAAGGGTTAAGTGTGGATTATAAATGGTAAGCCTCTTCCCTCCTATTCTTTTAATGCCTTACCTATCTATAAAACATTAATTTAAGAAGGTTATTTTAGTATTAGTGTATGATAGTTAAAACCTATAGTTTATTATGCACCTACAAATGTGTGGTAGAGATCATAAATTTGGTGTATCACCTCCTTGTTTTGTTTACTTTATTTCTCTCTCTTCCTTTCTCTTTAAATTAATAGGTTTAGTAGTAGTTTTTGGTGATAGCATCAAGGGATATATCCATATGTATAGATTCACCTCATTTATTAGGCCACCCATAACCTATAGGTGTCTCCATGCTATCACCTAAATGAGGAAGGCTTGAAAAACCTCCTCAAGGGTGAAATTTTGAGTGATAATAGTAAGGACCAATGAATTCTATATATCTAGCAGAGGGTAACCTAAAACTCAAATTTCAAGAGGAAGGGGTTATAAGGACTAAGATTATGACATAAGGATATAAATCTAATTATACCTCAACAAATGTAAATGGTTGTAACTATGATCATAAAGATGAAATTAAAGTAAATGGTTGTAAAATGGGTATAAACTAAAGTAAACTATGGGTTATAATTGTTGTATAGGTGTAAGGTGTAATGGTCAACCAAATGGGGATCTATTCAACCTCAAGTGATGAATGGAAAATCTAAACAATCTTATGTCTACACTATCTTATTTATTATAGATAATTCCTAAATAAATATGCACATAAATTCATTTAGAAAGTAAAAAATCAATGTATAATATGCTAAGTAAATAACAAAATGAGTGTAGGACTAAAAATACTTACCTTGGGGTGGACCCTCAACACTTTAATCTCCCCTTATTGGCTTAAGTGGAGATTTGAAAGAGAATGTTTTAAGTTGAATATCATAAATGGTAAGATTAAGACCTATATATTCTCAGTTAGGAACTCCTAATGACTCACTCTATTGAGGTCTAATGACATCACAGGATAAGACTCCTCAATATAAGGTTCTAAGCCATTAACTCTCCCAATACTTAGGGTATAAATATGAGAAAAATAGAAAAAATGAGTGTTATATGATATGAATAACATGTGACCCCTATATATAGTTATAATGCCTAAAACCAACCCTAAATTCTAAGTTAACAATATCATATTAGTTGATATAGTTTGAAATGTTGGCTACCATAGTAGGTATCAGCTAGGCTGGCAAAGTATAAATGTTAGAAAACACACTTAGAATTATATTAGGTATGCTAATAGATTATAAAAATAATAAATTAACAATTTAAATGTATCATTGAATCTGATACCATAAGATATAGGGAAGATAGAAAATTTACAAAGGAATTAAATAGAAGGGATAGATTGATATAAACTCATAGGAGGTTAGACTGATAAATTAATGATTTAATTAGTATATGATTCAAACTTCTCTCACAAATAAGAATGAGCCATTCTCACCCCATTTTATTGCACACTTTAAGGCATGCACTAAATGAGAATGTTACATTGATAAGTTGTTGTAAGAGAAAGTGTCAATAAATGATAAAGTGAAAAATATTATGAGTATACGCACACACTTTATAGACACTTCTTATAATGACAACTTCACCCTTCTTACAATGACAAATTCATGTAAATTTACTATGTCAGTGTCAACTAATATTAAATAGGGCATGTGTAATATTAAAAAGATGCATGCCCTTTGTAGTTCCTTATAATTTTCCTAAAATTTCTTATCTCCATGATTTTTACTCCACCATTTCACATATTATAAGCTTTGATCTAGTTTTTACAGCTAACGGTCTGAAAAATATTCTTTTTCTTTATCTTAATTATTATAAACTCATCAATTTTTGTTTTATTTTTATCCTAATTGGACTTAAATATGGATCACAAGGTTAATTAGTCACAACAAGAGACCAATTAAAGAGCTAAAAAATGAATAAATTCAAGTTAAGAGATCAAAATAAAGAAAAATATAAGTAGATAGGAGGGCATTCATGAGAGCTTCTAGACAAGGTGAAGGTACTTCTTCCACACCAAACCAATATTACAATAGAAAATAACATGCCCAATTACATGGAATTTTTATTAGAAACATATTTAAGTGAGATAAGATTTAACCAATCATTGATGAATGATGAAGCTCAATATGTATAAAAAATAACTAATTAATTTGTATTGAGTGATAAAACACATAAAGAAACACAATATAATAAAATGTCCATCCATAATTATTTTTTTGAGAACGATTATAATGAACATCATGTAAAGACCTTAATTTATCTCTCTACAAATGAAGAGGAATCTAATTTTCCTATAGATTCTAATGTTTACATAAGATTTAATATCCCTTCTATGGTTGAAGTGCTAACACCTTTAAATTTAATAAATGATGTAGCTCTGGTGTACACACCTCAAAGGATAATCTAATGAAAAACATGGTATTATATTTAAATAGATAGATGAGAAGATATTAGAACCTATGTAATCTAAAATGTAAAAACATATAATTAACCATCTTTCTCAACTTATATGGGACTATGAATTTAAGAAGAAAACCCATACAAAATGATGTCAATTAATCGTTCAATTGATGAAAATTAAAAAAATGCACCCTATAATGCATTATTTAAGTTTACTAACATGCAACCGAGAGGGAATAAATAATGGAATAGTATAGAATCAAAGTAATGAATTTAGTGAAATAGGTAATAAAAATCAAAATATACATAGCAATGTGGCAAGACAAGTAATAACAAAGTCTATAATGAGTAAGATAACATCTAGACAGTGTTTTCTTATTCAAGCAAGTACAACTCTTGTACTTAAAAATGAAAACTCTAATTGAAGTCATATGAAAAAGAAAAATACTATATGATCCTTTTCTGATACATTTTTATGAATTTAAAGGAAGACTCCTATAAAAATTCAAGGTATTAGTTGAAGGAACAAGACATTTGAATGAAAAACATTGGTATGATAACATAAGGGCCTCACCTATTATAAAATATTTTGTTAAAATACTAAAAGTTTCAAAAAACCATGAGACACATGTAAAATACTTCTTGGACATGACCAAAACATAATTATATAATAATTTAACATAATTATATAAGAATTTTCTTGAAATAATTAATGGAAAATTGGTAACTAGCAAAAGGTCATTTTAGATGTGCAGCCTTTATGTGTTAAAATCAACCAAACACAACACATGTTTTTGTAGGATCTAGTTGAATTTTTTATGCATTTTGATGTTTTTTGTCATATAATTTGTACTTTATATACTAATGGGATTATGAAAGAATGTATAGTGTCTTCTCCACCTAAAACATTAAGAGAGTTAATCCCAAACATTTTGTGTCAAACACCAAAGGAGCATTTTTGTTTTACCAAATAATTTTTATATTGAATATATAATACTTGTGGTGTTTTGTCACATTTTCCAAACTACATACATGAGGAAATTTCACATGAATTTGGAAATAAACTAATATATTTTAATAAGTACAAATATATAAAGTATGCATTAAAGATGAAAAAGATTCATCAATATCTGAGTTGGTTATGACCTAGGTATTTATATTTAGTTTCATGGTTGAGTTCAAGAGTAAAATTGTTTACTATTATGCAAGACACACACACCAATCAAAATTTTTAAATGACCAATTCAATTTATTCAAGGAAAACTTGCCACTCACAACCATTACTTCAATTGTGGATGTTGCTGAAAAAACACACATCACAACCAAAAAATTAGGTTCAATCTCAACACTATAGCTCAATTCAAGTTGGAGTGTGTATTTCATTCATACACCCACCTAATAAAAAAAATTATTGTATAAATATTTTTAAGGTGTTCCAATTTTACATGAGTAATGACATATCACATTCTCTATATTTTTTCCAAGGTTGTTTTGAGATAATTTATAGAAACATGAATACAAGAGAATGTTGGATGGTGCAGCCTAATCTTATTAGAATGAATAGTTCATGATAGGTGGGGTGTGGGACCCCCACTATGGTCACCATGGGGGTTTGTATGTTAGCACTGAAGGATTTGTTATGGAGGATTTGTTGTAGAAGAAAATTGATGTTGAATTAATGAAATCTGGAAGCTGCCATTTTGCCTGTGGTTTTTCCTTGCACAGTGTAAAGTTTCCACATAATCTTTGTGTAATTTGTCCTCTTTATTTTATATGTTTTTATAGATTATTTTACACATTTAATTTACTTGCAATATAGTATATATTTAATTTATATAACATGTAGTATCATATCTTTATTCCTAATAGGTAGCATTCTTATTGAATATCTTGAGCTAGGCCTTGGGCCACCTAAAATGTCTCAAGCTAATACCATGTTAATTTTTTCTAATAATGTGAGAAAAATAATGAAAATTTTCCTCATAACAAAAAAAATCCATAGAATATGAATTTGATCATGAGGATTAAAAACCATGAGCATAATGAAAATTACCAAGTTGACCAAGAACAGGTTAAATCTATTGCATTATTACAAGATCACATTTGTACAAATCCTAAATATCTCCATAAGATCTTAAATACTATATTAAAAACTCAAAAATTAAAAGGTGTTAGTGAACAACATTTTTCCACTCAAACCTTACATCTGTTGGATTGAAATATGGCTTAGTGAAACAATGGGATCACCCCCAAGGTTATACCCTTGGCTCCTTGGGGTGAGCCTCCAGAGAAGGTCAACTTACTTCTTAGACCTAATGCATCTAATTTAAGATCAATTTCAAACCTAAATCTAATACCTAAAATACCTATCTAAACTGTGCTAAGCTTTTGACTTGAAAAAGAGAGAGAGAGAGAGAGATAAACTAAAACTACAAGAGTGGTGATGCACCAAAGATCTAGAGAGCACCTCTAATTTCTCCAAGTTGAATATTAATTACATAATTATTTCATGTGAATGGAAATAGTACAATGCATTATTATGAGGTATGAGATAATATCCATAACTAACTCATATGTAGACCTCATTATGCACAACATATGACATGCAAGAGGAAATTATTACTACATAGAGGTGAAAATAGCTGGACAACAATGGAGGGAAAGATATATTTTCACAAACAAGGATCAACAATTCATTAATACACATAGTAATGCAAGAAATAAAGGAGAAGTGAAATTTAAATTTCCATTATATACTTCAAGGCTATCATGGCATGGTATAACTCCAAAAAGGTAGCACCCCTGAAGTAAAATTTTGTGAAAAATGCATTGTAAAATATTTTAATTTCATAGTAAATCTAGACCATTCACTATTAGGTCATATATCTAATGGTAGAAATTGTGTTGGTGCATGTTTTCCATAATATGTAACCCTCCTTTGATATGATGGAATTTTAATCATATTGACACACTGTTTGTGAGTGAAGAAGAGATTGTAGTGGATGTATTATAGGTTTATCCCTTCATTTGTTGGACTGAATAAGAGAAGAACTAGTTATTTTATGTGTATGTATCCCATATTAGGTGAACCACATTAAATATTTATCTCTCTTGTATTTTGTTTTCTAAATTTTAATTCCATATTTATTTCATCAATATTACTTTGTGTTCTATATTCCTAATAGAGAAATCATGTTCAATACACACATTTTGGCAAGTAATGTGTAATTAAGTTTAATAATTCTTGAATGTTGTACTAGTTGATCAGGATGCATAAGAAGAGTGAGGTAAAACATTTATAGAGTGTCTTTGAGGCATGAAATGGAAAATGGAAGCATGATGTTTCCAGTGCATGTGTAAAAATAGCCCTTCAAAAAGAGAATAAATACAAAGATGGTGTTGATTTGATTGATGTCACACGTGTACTATGGTTTGGTGTAATGAAATAATTTATCATAGATCATATAATAATTATCATGTGAAAATATTATTTTGGTTAATGGATGAATAAAATAAGTTAATGTATGAATATTGTAGTACAATACCTACATCGAGTGATTTCCACTAATTTTAAAGCTCAAAATCTAGGTCATAGACTATTTATACTATGGACATGACATGCTTTTGTTTGGAATATATGGAATTTGATTAGAATTAATGTGAGTCAAAATAATGGTGTTTTAGACCCCTACAACCTATGGAGACTATTCCTTCATTACAACCACTAAGGGATCATTAAATGGCATCAACAATTGACTTTGACCACATCTTATATCTTATGCAACTAGATGTAATTTATTTATAATATAAATTTAGCCTTAAACATAAGTTATATTTTAAATTTTTTCACATCCTTAAAATATTATTATAATTTAAATTTAGGATATGTTTTTGTATTAATTTCACCTGAAGACAATGATGAGTGAACAAATTAATACTTGTCTTGTTGTAGAGACAAAAAATAAATTAACCACAACTATCACAGATGGAGAATACCTAGTTTATCCTAGATTTGTGGTAGTTATAAGAACATGTATTTGAATATACTTTCCTAGAACAGTAAATAAATGGTAATTTGAAGAATTTGAGTGGAATATGGAGATAATTCACTATTAAAACTTGTTTATTCTTTTAAATATTCAATGGATCAAATTCCATGGAAAGCCTCACAATGAATATTGATATATAATGCATGTTACATTTTAAATTAGTAAGGTTAGTATTTGATTTAGTTTATTTTAATTTATTATTATTTTGTCATTGTGTTTTTTTATATCATTACTAACACATTTAATGTAGGTTAGTGGTACTAAATGAACTTTCACGTTCATATGGTTGGTTTCATGAGTAGAGAAGATTATATTATTGAAACAAAGTGAAGCATAAAACACAATAAATTTTATTATTAATAGGATTTTTTGGGATGCATAGAGGGATCCTAGTGAAATAGATACCCTTTCCCCTCATGGTTTGTGGGCAATGACTACTCAAAGTTAGTATTGTTTGTCCCCTTAAGAATGGCAAGTTTATTTTAAGGGATGCATCTAACTATGTGTAAGTTCAGAGTGTGAGAGATAATGATGGGTGGAATAATTCTATTATTGCATTTATATGCCCATTTAGACATGACTATGAATCCCATTCATCGATTGGGTGCACGGTTAAAAATATGTGTTATACTATCCAACCTTTTCTCCCTAAATCAAGTTTTTATTGTGAGATAAAAATGTCTCCATTTATTCCTCATCATGATTGGAATAAAATCCTCTAGGGGGTGCTTATAAGACTCCCGCATGCAACTTTAGAAGCTTATGGTTCATCTATATGGTTTTAAATCACATGCCAAAGTTCACTACAGATTTTGGATAGTGTTGGTTTTTAAGATACATGTCACAAAGAGTGCCATAAATATATTCTAAAGTTTTTCCAAGTATGCCATACTCATAATTTTTTTCTAGACATATTTTATATACAACAATCATGAAAACTAAACATTAGTTATTCATTCATTGGCATAACCATGCTATGCAAAAGTATTCATTTAATAATAAATTCAATAAGGATAATGTATAACAACAACAAAAAATAATATAGACATATAAATATTAAATAAGTATACACAAATTATAACATTGTATGATTCATATAAATATGTCTAATATGTATGTGTATCCAAATTATGCCATAATGACATACAAAATGGGCCATATCAGAATATAACATATGCCATATAGGCATACAAAATAGGCCACATATGTATGAAAAGTGGGCCATAGAGGCATATAAAATGAGCCATGTCAGATAAAAAATAAATTACACCTAAAACTACCCCTAACACTACAACTAGCTCTCATGCTACTCAGTGCCTTCAAATAAATTATACCTCATCACCCTAAATGTATAATTAGGGGTGTTAGACATCTCATTATGGGGAGATACTATCCTCTCATATTTTTAAGGATCAAATGTATATGACATAACCTTAAAAAATGGTTTTGGTTTCAAAACATTAAAATTATAAAAAAATGCATTAAAATGATGTATAAAAAATGATATACTTGCCAAGAAAAAAATTTGTGGTAGGGTAATTGTGGACTCACCTCATGACTTAAAGGGTTTCCTAGGGTTTTTTTTACATACAATCTATAAATGATGGTGAATCATATGGATCATACATATAGGTTAAATTTATGCATATAAATATAAATATGATGTAGAGTATCATTACTTGAAGCTAAAAAATCCAATTTTACTAGGTGTTCCCACTAGTCTCTTATCTCTAAATCAAGTGATGTTGGGGATATATTACATCTTGGGACATAATTATAACATCATTCTTAGGTTTATGTGATTCCATCATGGCAACCATAACAAATATCATCATGTCTACCAAGTAATAAATGAAATAATTAAATAATAGATCAATTAAAATTAAACTTATTTTAAGATAATTTTAAATTATTCCTCCTACATAATGATATATATATATATATATATATATATATATATATATATATACACACACACACACACTAACATGGATGTCACATCCCCAAAATTTGAACTTTGAAATTTTAAACAGTTAAATATATGAATAATGATTTATTGCTTGAGATTAATTAAGTCTCACAAGTTTATCTCTAAAGTTATCCACCATAGGAATTTATTCTTAGAGGCAAGGTGTTATTGAGTTCATCTCACATATATTAACACATATCTAAGATGAGATTAACTACAGTCATGGTGGACTCCAGGGTCAAGCTAGGATAAAACCCTATGGAAATAGTCAAAAAAAGGTAATCATAGTGACATCACAAATACTAACACTAGAGTCAGAATAGTTAGATAAAGACTTGATTTGGTATAAGAAAGGAAAAATTGAGATTCCCAATATTGAGGAATTAAACTCACTTCATTATAAAATTAATTAAAATATAGCCCAACATAACATACAATGTTGATAATGGTTTGGTTCTTCTTTCAAGAGGGTAAAGTAGTTCAATGATACCAAGAGTAATTTTTATCTCTCTCACATGATTTTATGAGGATTATAGCTTCTTAATATTTCATACCAAATTAATATTTATCTAAGATCTCATGGGGATATAGCTAAATAATAATATGTTAAGCCATCAAAATTTTCACAGTCCTTGCTTAGAATATTATATCTTCCTCAAATAATAAAATCCAAATCAATGACCTTATAACTCAATTTCAAAATTTAGATAAAAGAGAAACATTTCACATATAACTTCAATTATGCATCTAGGGTTCATCTAAGGTTCAAATCCTTAAAAACTGAATGTGAATAAACTACTAGGGTATTAATCATAATGTCAATGATTGTTTAATGCATTAGGAGAATGTTTATATAGCCCAAGGATTATTTATTTTAAAACAAAATGTGAAGATATGATAAAATACATAAATATTATCCCTGTAAACTATAATTGAATCAAATTAAAATCAATAATGCATAAATACAACTAACTCAACCAAACATAACTTAATAAATCCATAAAAATGATTTGATATGGTTTGTATTTAAATATATCTTAGATCAGGTATAGACCAACACCAAGTGAAATTGGTTTAACATACTTGATAATAATATTAAAGGTACATAACAATATCATACCAAATTCCAATTTTTATCTTTCATCATGATTATATTAACATGTAGATAAATACTCATAATAACAATATTAACCCCTTTTAACTACTAATGCAAGTGACCTAAGGTGCTTAGCCTAAATATTGGATTATAAAATTAGTACTGGCATCTTTATAAGATCCTTTAGATACAAAGGGCATGACTAGCCATTTTTAAAATAAAATAAAAAATAATTCACAAGCTCTTAACAAGGTATCTTATAAGATTTACTTGATAAAACTATCATAAACCTAGTTACTCAATCCATGAATAATACTTGAATAATAAATAATCTATTTTTTTAACCTATAATAATGAATCAAGGCTTAACATTAGTCTATTCATGGTAGGTTATTTATGTTTTCCCTTTCTATAGACTCATCATGGAATATTGAAGTCTTTTCAATATTCCTTGGCAAGGAGAATCATGTATTCATTGATTGAGTAACTATTTGAATTTAATTTATTAATTTAATAAATATCAAGCAATGGAAATCTCCCATACTAACTCAATCACATCATATAAATATTTAATATCTCATGAGCATTTTCTTACTAAACAACAGAATGGAATTCTGCAAGACAATAGAATGGAAAAGTGGAAAAATTATTTATCTTAATATGAAGGCTAAAAAGTCCCCAATGCTTGCCATAATGCATAATAATCAAGTATTAATTTTTTGATATAAGAATTAAAAACAATTCTATAAGGATAATTTTTTCACTACAAATTCGAGGAAGAAATTCTTATGTCCATCAATATTTATAAAAGGAATGAATTATAAAATTTAGATCATTACTTTATTTTTATGCCAACAATACATGGTAGCTAAATTATCCTAACACCTAGTTGAAAGGAGGAAATAAATGAATGCAAAACCTAAAATAATTTCCATAAAATTTATTTATACTTCTATACAACCTTAAACCTCATCAATAGTATTGTAAATCCATATACTAACTTTACTACCAAGAGAGGAATAATGAAAAAAAAATCCATTTAAATATATTGAAAGCTCTTAGTTTAAGGCCACTTTGCCTGAGAAAAAGGGTAAATAAATAATTTATTTAAGTGACCATGTTACAATAATTCCTTATAAGTGAAGTAAAATATCAAGGATAAATGCCTCAAGTGTTTTTTTAACACTTGCCTATCCAAGCATACATTTCAAACTAATTAGAAAGATAGTTTCATAAAATCACAATGCTAAATAATTGTAAATTATCAATGATTAAATATTAAACTTCGTATGATCTCCAAAATTACTTTAATTTTGTTCTAAAGTAAGAAACGAAGCAGAACAAGATAAAAATAAACTAGCAAGTATTTTCTTCTGAGCTATAAAAATTTGCATCTAAATGTATCCTATCATAAATATTGAATTCTTAAAATTTTATCAAAATTATCAAATATCATGATTCTAATCACCTTCCTTAATCATTATGATTCCTACTACACATACAGAATCAAACTTATTCAATAATATTTTCAATGTTAGGTTTTCAATTCATCTATTGAACCTAATATCTTATTAAAAAAGTTACAAAATATATAGCTTACAACATAAAGTTTATAATTATCTAGTACTTATTAAAACACATTAAATGTGTCAAAAATTGATGATAACTCCATGTAACCTTCTTTACTTAGAGGTTAAAATATCTTCACATAGTTTTATGTTACTATATGGAACAATCAATCTTGACTATAAACTTTTTAAAATATAATTATAATGAACATCTATAATTATTCTTATGTTCTAATATGATTTAAAGTATCTAAATGTAACTAATGAATTCTATCAATATATTAACAAACCTACTGTCTTATATCTTGTCTTAAAAATTGCAAATTAACAGTAATTCTAAAAAGAATAGAATATGAATTTATTCTTCAAATATGATTACAACTTCCTAATCCTTCTAATTTAAAGCATTGTAATCCAATACTTTTTTGTAGAACTCAGATATTAGTTCGATGCATAATAATAACTTAAAATTTTAGTATTAGGAATTAAGTTAGATGAATAGGTATGGATCAACTTATCCACCATACTAATATTAAAGTCAACTAATGTTGAAATTCAACACTGAATTTCATTTTTAATGACAAATTTAATATCATCACTATTAATTTCACAACAAGTCACTAATCATAAGTATACCAATAAATATTTTTAGACCAAACACATACCCATAAGTCAATTTTATCATTTTCATCTCAAGATTTTTTTGATCAAGACTAAAATTCTGAATTGAAGTATCAAAAGGTCAACATCTAACTTATACAAGCCTAGTATTACCATGAATAGATAGTCACATAATTATAGAAAATTATTTAATGGAATTTTGATCTTTTCTTAGCTCGTAAATATTAATTCCACATCCATGATTTAGTCTTAGAGGCAAGGTGTTCTTTAGTTCATCTCATAGATATTAACATATATCTAAGATGAGCTTATATACAATGATATAGATAGTTGTTTGGGTTTGAAGGATAAAATAAAAAATATAATTAATAGTTATGATCTTATATTATATACATAAATCAAGAAACCCACTCACATTATGATTTCATATCCCAAGGAACAAGTGCAAATAAAACAAGTGAAAAAATTAGAATTGGTGAAAAAGGAACAAAGACAACAAGTATGGATACAAAAGGATAATTCAAAGCCAAAAAATTAAAAAATAGAGAAAGAAAAGATTCAAAAGGAAAATTAATAGTAATTAAAATTTAAAAAGGAACAAGATGACAAAGATAAATTATAAACAGAATGCATCACAAAGGTAGTGCCACAGAAAGACCAAGAGCAAATTCAAGATAAGCAAGAAAGCATCTTTGTGAAAGGGTTTCTCATAAAGGAATTTCCAAAGCCAAATGTTCCTACAAATTCTAATGGTACAACTATGGTTTCTAAGGATTGAAGTATTATATCTATTTCATACAACAAGGAAAAATATAAGGTCCATATTATAAAGGCTATGGTTACATCTTCAAGTCAAGAAGTCAAAACACAAATTACTTTTCTTCCTAGTACTCCAGTCATGATACATGATTATTCGATAGTACAAAATGAGATCCAAGATCCTAAAAATGATGATCATACTCAAAATTAACATAATTTCCAAAATATAAATCCAATTTATGGTGTGGTGAGTTTTTCATAGATAGATACACAAAATGTTCAGAATGACATCTCACAATTTTGAGCACAACCTAAGAAGTTGGTACTCTCCCATGATGATGATTACATTGATGATTTTAACCCTGATTATGCAAAATATTGGTATATTATTGATGATATATGACCTATATAGATTAATCCCTTTGATAATATCCTTGACCTATATTAACATCATTCCATGTACATAGCTTGTTTGTTTATCATATTATTATTATAAAAATACAAAAAATAGAATGTTTCCAAATTCTAAAAATCATGACCTATGCATGATATGTGTAATTCATTTACATAAATTAATTTGTGATTCATTATATGCAACACTTTCTCTATGTCCAATTTTATATCAAAAATGCTTCACAAGTGTACTTGAGTGATTTGTAAAACATACAAGTTATCATTTTTAGATGCAATTGTAGGTGGTGATAATGTCTCAGACTAAGAAAACTTACATAGACAACACTACTCTAATATAGATAGTAATGCACTATGTTATTTTATGATTCTAATAATAACATCCTAGTGAACATAATTTCTACTTTCTCAAATCCAAAATAGTCATAAGCCTTCTATAGCTTGTATGCATCACAACAAGCTCATTGGAGGCATCTTTTACTCATGTTTAATCACTTTATGACTATCCATTTTGTTCCTACTATAGTACAATACATTGAAAAAAAAATACCTATTTTCTCACTTCATTTTATAGTGATATCTTACTGGATACCTAAGTTATTGAATATACTAATTTTACAAATTGCTTTCATGGATCAACATCATTTATTCAAGCATGTTTATCATGTTTTGATTTTTTGATTCATGTTTTTTTGTGTATTTTATGTATTCATTTCTCTAAATTTTGGATATTTTAACATGTCCTTGTTTGTGTCTTTAATCCTTATTATTTTATTCTATGTGTGTGTTTGAACTTTGAACACTATCTTATATGCATCCCTTTGACCTTCTTTCATGTTTTGTGTGTTTTTTATGTGTTCCTTATGTATGTATCATGGCCACGACTCTTTTTTTTTTTCCTCAAATTTTGATGTCATGATAGATGTCATTCATCCCCTAATTTTTTTATTCCATGATCCACATCATGCATATTTCAAGTATTATATATCAATTTCATGTACTTGGCATTAATCATTTATTCACGATGTCCCTGATTTCTAACATCTATCTAGACATGACACTATGTATGCTTGGTTCTACCTATATCATACATTACTATTGTTATTAGATTATCAATATGGTTCCATGATATTCAATGTTATGATTATTACTCCATATTTTAATATTTTCTATAACATCATTTGCATAATTTTTTTCTATTGAGTTAAATTATTGTGCAAGCTTCACTACTTACCTGAAAATAGGGGGCATACATAGTGGTTTGTCTTGGAGACTAAGATGAAATAATTCACTACATATAAAAAATACATTACTTTATTATTTTATCACAATTCCTACTTAGTTTCTACCCAAAAATTATATTCAGATAGAACCACTCCATTTGGACAATATTGCAAGCCGTAAATGTCTAGAATAATGTGCTTTCATTCCAGAAGCTAAAAACAACATTTTATAGATTTATTAGAATCATAATCACTCTAAATAACAATTTTATTATTTATATACATGTTATCTCATATTTTTTCTCAGACTGGGGGCATCATGCATGATATGTGTTGTGTAAATTTACATAGTCTTACTTATAAATTCAATTGATATTACTCAATTATCAGAATCAATATACTCAAATATCGAATTATAGGCATGTTTTCAACACTTGGTCACTTTATTAATCATTTTTGCACTAGTTTCATAGAATTAATGGAAATTTGTGTCATTCTTTATGTTGTAGACACTAAACTCTGATCATACTATTTTCACACTAGTTTTTCACCATTTTTGCATTATTTTTACAACAAAAATGAATCCTATTTCATTTGTAGTATTTGATTCATATTTTTACACCAAAATGATATATTAAAATTCATATAGGGATTATATTCTACTATACCACCTTGAGTTATATGATGATGGAGTCAAACACATCTTGAGTTCTTATGCACATTTTTATACCAATGAAGATTGGGGCATGCACAGTCCAATCCAAAATTTTCAATGAAAATAAATCTTCAAGGGTTCTTTTCTCTCTAGTCACTAGTTTTACATCATAAAACACAATGGTTTTTATACATGAAAGGTGTATTCATTCCTTCTTATTGTTATTTATAAGTTTCTTATCTTTAATTTTATATTTCCATCCTTAGTAAGGACTAATTTATACATGTTTCATTGTAGCTTCAGTGTGTGATCTACATCCAAGCATACTCAACATAGGTAAGCTTGGGTATAACTCTCTTTCTTTAAATACTCTAGTACTTTCACTTTGTTACATTATTATAATAAAATGGGGGAAATGTAATCAATAAAATTAACATTTAATGTTAAAATAATGACCATCCTTCTACCCACGCTTATCTCATTCTCAATTCCATAGTTCTAAACTGCTAGTATTCTAATTCTATGTAAATAATCATTATGTTTAAATAATTATAATACTTGATATTCTTATTTATCATTCCAAATAGCTTAAACTCATCCCTCTATTGGTTCACACTTTTAGCCTAGTTGTTTTTTCTTCTTAGACAAGGCCACTCTTTTAGGACAATCCTATTTGTCGGTAATGTCTAAATTTGTTAGTTTCTTACTCCCACTAAATAACTAAATTTCCAAATTCAATTCACCTAATAGGTCATCCCACATGTTTTTCAAGTTTCATTCTAGTAATTTCTAAAAACACCACTATATAATCACATTTTCCATATATTTTCTCACTATTGAGAAAGAGGCTTCAATATTACAAACACCATATTTATTTGAACTGCACATTGATAATAGCTCGAGCACCTATTCTACCCAATTTTGAGTCCACGTAACCCAATTAGTCTTAAGTAAAGTCTAAGAACACTTATATGGTCACAATTCATTATTGAAACACATAATTACACTAAGATTGCACCAATATATATCATTACACCATGTTTTCACATAAACCATCATAGTAAGAGAGAACTACATTATGTTTGATCCATCTTTGGAGTATTGGTATATAGGTAGCACTCAACATAGGGAGTATTTAGGTCAAGCATAAATTTAGCCACTAACCTATTTTTTCCCATATACCACATGTGTTCCTCATTGTCAATTGATCTAGGGTTCACACAACAACTTCACCAATGAATCAAGCGACCCTTATCACACACACATACTCTAAAGAAGAAGGTGCACTGATTTAATTTTACTCATAGGAAAAAAACCCTACCAAATATCGGTGTGCCCAAAAGATGGTAGTGCATGATGACTTTGTCTAAATAACATGACCTTGTCCTAAGTCTATGTGGAGCTATGTTCATAATTCACATAGACCTCACATAGTTTCTATTGCAATCCTTCAAATCTGAATGCCAATTAAGTTACTTATCTTTAGTAATTTCCCCTTTTAGCATTTTTCCATAAATAGTAAATTTCAAATTTGTTTTGTATATTTATTACATATTTTACACATTTTAATTATACTTAGTAGTTTTTCATAATTATATTAACTCTTGCTTAAATCCATAATTTTGATAAAACACACATACGATATCAAACATTTGTAACAACCTTTTCAATGTTAGGATTTCAATACATATATTGAACCTGATATCTTATGACAAACTTAAAAAATATACAACTTATAATATAAGGGTTACAATTTTACAATGTTTATTAAAATATATTAAATATATCCAAACTTGATGATAACTCCATGTAATCTTATTTATTCAAATGTCAAAATATCTTCACACACTTTTATGTTGCTAGATGCAACAATCAATCTTGACTATAGAATTTTTAAAATATAATTGTAATGAACATCTATAATTATTCTTGTGTTCTAAGATGCTTTCAATTATATCAATGTATCTAATGCAATTTATTCAATATATGCAAAACTACGGTCTTATATCTTGTCATAAATAAATGTAACTTAACATTAATTCTAAAAATAACAAAATAAAAATTTATTCTTAGAATATGACTAGAACTTCATAATCCTTCTGATTTAAAACACAATAATCCAATATTTCTCCACACAACTTAGATATGATTTTGATTCATATCAATTACTTAAAAAATTAGTATTAGGATAAATATAGATGAATAAGTTTGGATTAACTTATCCACCATAGTAGAGCTTAAGTCAACTAATCTTGAAATTCAACACCGAATTTCATGTTTGATGATGAAGCTAATATCATCACTATTATTTTCATAATAAGTCACTAATCACAGCTATACTAACAAAGTTTTTTATACCAAACACACACCCATAAGTCAATTTTAGCCTTTTTATCTCAATGTTTACTTTGAGTAAGACTAAAATGGTAAAGTGAAGTATTATAAGGTGAACATCTAACTTCTACAAGTGTAGTATTACCATGAATAAATAGTCACATAATTTTATAAAATTATTTAATGAAATTTTCATCTTTTATTAGCCCATAAATATTACTTACACACCTAAAATTTTATTTTATAATATAGACTAAAGTTATCAAGAAAAACATAGATTTATAAACTTGTTACTCAATATGCCTTTATAAAGTTATCAAGCATATGTCCATTAAAATTTAGTTTTAATCCTCAAGCCAAAAATTTTGATTTTTACCCAATTTCCTTTATCTTGAAAATATAGAGACCTTGAACTAATCGACCAAAATTCATGTGGTTGTAACGGAGCAACCTCATATGGAATCATGATTTTAAAGACTACATATCCTAAAATATCATAACTGCTACATAAAAACACCAGATAATAATGTGTAGAGAAGAAAATTTAATTAAACATTATAGGGTTCAACACTTAAATAAAATATAATGCTTTTATTATAAAGGAAACCCAACTATTTACAACCATATGCACTATAATCCTTATAGACTTTATAATCAATTAAGGTTACCAAATAAGTTAAGCTTTGATTAAAATAATTTTAATCTTGATATAGGGTAACCACAACATTAATAAGGACATAAGTTGGTTAAATGGAAACCCTTGACCTAGAGGATATTTATCTACATACATATATAATGCATACGTATCCACATGTATACCCTAAGGGGAAGTTAAAACTAGTAGGGTTTATACCTTCTAAGTGAAATAATACTTAAAGAGTAGGGATGTAGGGTTTAGAAGAGAATACTTACTTGAAATTATAGATATTAAATCCATTTTTCTTAATTTATTTGTCTCCATCTATTTCTCCATTTTGAGAATTATTTATCCCAGACATTATTTTTTATTCAAGACCCATAGGGTAAGATATTACCATGCAGTGGGTCAGCAATGCTCCTTAATGGATTGTTAAAAACATTGGGAACAAAACATCCTTTTTATGTGGTGGCATAGGGTTATGCCCTAGTTTATTACCATTATCATCCACTTCCCTATTCATTGGTTGAGCATGTGTCTTTTCCAAATCCAATTAAAATGCATGATTTAGGGCTTAGCATGATGAGTTCACAATAAATATTTCTTGAATCATTAACAACATTTTCATATTAATAAACACAAACATAAAAATTCAAGTCAATATATGGTATGGTTAATACCATAAATACCTATTATAACTTATCAATTTGTAAGTTATACAAAGAAAAGGAATGATAAATCATTAAAATATGGGTTACAAACATGATATCACCACATTATGAGATTCAATGCCTCTTAACAGCTTCTAACCTTGCATAACCAAGTAAATCAAGATAAGAGTTAATTTTAATATGTTTTAAACATCATACTCAAGGTGATCACATCATCTTTCTAGCACATTTGATGTATATACCATCATAAGGAAAGAAATGAAAATTAGCATTACCAAGAGTAACACTTCCTCTCAAGCTAACAATGCATTCTACATGTAGATACTAAAATTTGATTTACATATCATCTCAATCTTATATACTTTAAAAATATGTATCAGGGCCATACCCTTTAATTCTATACCTCCTTGTTGTCGAAGGGATTGCATTCATGATCTCATTGTGCCTAATTTCTTATTTTATGATTTAACCCTATCATTTTTGATAACCTAGATCTCTTTCACTATAAATAAAGCTTAACATCTGACATATATCCTTCACTATTATCCTTAAATTCTTAGTAACTTCTTAACCTTTTTGACACGTATGTCCCACATAGGGACACTTATGTCAATGCAAGTGTCCATATTATTATCAAGTGTCCAGTCCTCAAAATTAATCTAATTTTTAAATCTTTTAAATCCTGTGGATCATCCCATTTATTTTATTTAACCCTTATGTGAGATATTTTCAAAACACATGATATGAATACAAATATAATCATACTCATTATTCATCTAGAAAATACCAAGCAAGCACCTATTTAAGCTCACTCAATATATTTTAAAACTAAGTTATACTACCCCATTCTTCCCTATTTCCATATCAGTCATAAGAGCAGTCATTTTATAGGTCTGGATCTCTTAGAAAATAATCTAGGAGTAGTATTTGTTAAGTTATTAGCTATCATTGCATGCCTTTGCATATAGTATATTTCACCCTTGTGCACACACAAGCCAATAACTAGGAGAGAACTATAGAATTTTTAAGCCCTTCTCAGAGTATTAGATATTTACGAAGTGCTCATTGATAGAGGGATTCTTGAGGTCATCTTGACACTATGATCCCACTAACCCATTTTTGGCAAGGTATAGAGACCTAAGGTGAAGATCTAGGATTTGATCCATAAACAATCATCGATGACCTATGCATGCGAATAAAATACATAAGAAAAAAGGAAATAGAAAACCTAGAAGGATCTAGGTGGTCTATCCACAATATAATAAATATTCTAAACCAAATAATTTTATTGATATTAGGACACATACTTTGACACAAGTGTCCTAAGGATGACACAAGTGTCTAGGCCTCTAGAAATAATATTTATTGAATCTGATGATTGGATCATGATCTTGTCCCTAACTATTTCACATTTTTACTTTTATTATCTACCTGCACATTTGTAGATAATCTAAGTATTATCTCTTCCTAGTGTTTATGTAATCAAACTATTATTTTAAATATACTTTATATATTTATCATAACTCAATATTTTGATTTAGAATATTCATTTATCTAACTTTTAAATTAATTAGCATAATCTATAATATATTTATCCATCCTTGCGTATAATCTATTCTACCCCATTTAACCCTAAACTTCCACAACATAGAAGGGTTAAACATTTGGTGAACCTAACCATTATGTCTTTTCATGAAAATTCTAGCTTTCTCTAGGGTTTTTAGCCTCTTAAGGTTATCACTTGTACTTATCCACATTTTTTATATCATTTATATGAAACTTAGGCATATTTCTAGATTAGGTGGTGTTAAGATGTGAAGTCACTATTCATAAGCACTATTCATGGTCACTATTCATGGTGATGTGGATGGTTAGTGATGTGGCTAGGTGATGACTTGGAATGACGTATGATAAGTGGTATGGCCTATGGAGCATCTTTAAAAGTGAATGTTTCTCTACGTTTTTCTACAATTTCATTCAAAAGAAGAAGAAACTAAAGTTAAGAGTCAAGGGTTTGTACATTACCTGGATTAAGTTACGCACCGTATCCAAGCATTGTAGGAGCTCCTCTTTGGCTGTGGAGGAAAACACCTATAGATAAGAATAAGACTTAAACAAAGAAAATGTTAGAAGATGATAGGGTGGACTGCCAAGTTACACGCTCGGTCTCAAAATCCTAAAAACTTCCTTAAGGGATGACAGTCCACTATTTGACAAAAAGAGTGTTGTGTAAAAAGAAATGATGAAAGACTTAGAAAGAGAAAGTAGATAACGCATACCTATTCTCTATAATCAGTCTGTCATAGTTACTGACATTGATAGTCTTATCGATGTCGATTGGTCAATGATGCCAACGTCGGTGGTGTTATCGATGTCGGTAGGGGCAATGGGCCTTGGATGGGTTTCAAGGTATTGTCTGTGGTTGATAGAGGAGTCTGAAAGGAGTCTGGAAGTTTAAAGGTTTGTACAGGGTTGTAGGATAGTGAATAGGATATGAGAAGGGGTAAAGGTAGAGGGTAGGTGTGAGAAGAGAGTAAGAATAAGAGGAAGGCTTTTCAGCCTTTCTATGGAAGAAGTCAGGTCTATTTGATAGTATTTAGAAATAGTAAATAGAAACTAATTACTAATGTATTCTAAATTACTGAAATGAGATAGAAGAATACTTAGCTCTACTTGGTGAAGAACCAGAGGTGTGAGAACGCTATTTCCTATTGTGGCTGATGTCGAGGTCCTCGTACAATGTTCCAATCTAATCTAGAGTGACTTGCGTAGAGTTTTTGTAGCCAAGGAGAGTGAAAGTCAAAGTCTGATGCTTGGTCTCAGAGTGTGCATGTTGATATCAAAGAGTCAGGGGGTGAAGGGGGGAGAGAGAGAGTCTAGGGGGCCATAGGGCTAACTCAACGTAAGAACTCTATTTATGTAACCAACGTCAGTGATCCCATCGGCATCGGCTGATAGTTGACCAATGTCAGTGGCTAGAGAATGGGTAAAAGGGCTATTTTTAGCCCTCTACCCATTTCTCCATCTGCCAAGTGCATTTTCCATTGGAGAACGGTTAAAAGATGGGTTTATTAGGCATGAGAGTTAGTTAGGAGGTTAGGATGAAGTAAGAATAGGTCATGGGTGACTCATAGGGTGAGAAATGGTCTAAGGGTGAGGTGTCCAAGGTGAGGTGTCTAGGATGATGTCATTAATTTAAAATAAGTAATTTATTTTAAATTAATAAAGTGTGTAAGTGTTTAGAAGTGGACTAAGTGGGGGTCGACACAATATTGGTGTCTACATTTGCCTCTTTTTGTCTTGTTGGTTGTTCTGACGAATTGCAAGACAAAAACAAGTGTTAGGTTTCCCCAGGTATGGGATGAGGTATTCCCCCTCAAAGCGGGAATCGAGTGAAGGTAACTCAAAATCGAGTGCCGATTTGATAGACAGTGGATGGATAGGGTGAAGTTCGAGTGTGAACGTTGCAATAGTTGAGATTGCATGTATACCACTTCACTTGATAGGTAGGTCAAATTATCACAGGTAAGGTCGAGGAGTGCTAAAATTGAAGTAACCAGTCCCTAGCTTTTAGTCATAGCTGATTGGGTTATTCGATCTAAGCTGTAGCTCCAATGGTCATCATGTTCCAAGTATCTTGGGCTAGGAAGTGCTCCTGGAAAACACAAAAATGTCATAAATATTGGGGATCAACTTGGTCACAATCCCACAATAGGTGTGAGGGGTGCGTACAATTTGCTAACTATTCGTGAGGTATCATATATGCAATCAAAACAACCAAGGCAAAGTTGTCTCAAAAGTGGTCATGGTCTAAGGAGATAGTCACAATCTCCAAGGTCATTGGTCAAGACGGGCTAAGATATAAGTCATCTCAAGTGTTATTTGTTGTGGTTAGGGAGATATATGTAATCTCCAATGTGCCCCATGAGAAGTCTAAAGTGACTTCTACAGTGGTAGGGCTGGTTGTTTGGGCATGATTTTGGGCAGTTATAAAGAAGACCTAGGTTTTGATGTTGCCGATGTCGATTAGGAAATTGATGTCGGTAGAATAGAAAAGTATTTAACTGCCGATGTCAGTAGTATTGGCCGATGTTGGTGTCCTGCCAAACCTGACAAAAGTGGATTGGCAGCCCACCAAAAGTCATTTGTGACTTTTGAAGTGTTAAAAAGGAGAGATCTAAGGTGTTGAGTGATAGAGACCTCTGGTTTATCTGTAGCAGTAGTGCTAGGTGTCAGGGTGTGAGTGGTAAGTAGTGTGGGTGGGTGTTGGAGTGTTAGAGAGTTATTTAAGGCATTGTGGGCCACTGGCTATTAGATTGAGTAGATGGGGTAAATAGAGATGGTAGATGTCAAAGGAGGCCCTATAGGAGGACCACCACCACTGGCACCTGTTATACCACCTCGGCGGCATTGATGAGATGAGGTAGGGTGTGTTATTGGAATTTTTGATTGGTTTTGATGTTGATTTTATTTTTGTAATTTTTTTGTGTTTTTAGTGATTAATCGAGGGGGGAGGTATAATTAGAAGGATGGGTAGGCTAAGTAGGTTTATTTAGGTATCTTTAGGAATATTTTGGGGTGTTATGGGGGTAAAATGGGGAAGCCCTAATTTTTTAGGGCTCAGCCTGTTTGGCCCTAGGTTCAAACCAGTCACTGACGTCGGTAGTTTGGCCGATGTCAGTTGATAAGGTGATCGATGTCAGTTATTTAGATGCTGACATCGGTTGGGTTAGAGCCATCATCGACACACTAACTAATGTCAATTGCTTAGTAAAGGTTAAAAGGGTGATAATCTAGAGGGGCTGAAGTCATGTTGATGCACTCTCGAGTGTGGAAGTTTAGGATAGGTGGTGAGCCTAGGGTTTAGGGTAGGCAGTGAGCTTAGGGTTTAAATGGGTGGTCCATTAAGTAAATGAACAGATGAATGGCTGAGCTAACCTTAGAAGACCCCATGTCACTAAGGGCTGCCTAGATAGCCCCTGTTTTAAGGGCCTTAGGCTAATGTAGTTCTCCCAAAAGGGAAGAAGAGTCAAAGAGGTTGGTATTTGTTTGCATAACGTTTGTTAACATTGTTGCATGTGTGTTGATTAGATGCAAACTAGGCAGACATTGACTCTATGAGATCGTCTCTCGACATTGTTGACACAGATGCATCGAGACATCATAGGAGAAAAGTGGGCACACATGGCCATTGTAGGGCTAGGTGGGTTATGCTAATACTACTGAGTAGCTAGGGATGTGAGTTTGATGGTGGCATTGATCGAGTGGTGGGATCATACACCAACACCTTTCACCTACCGACTAAAGAGTTGATGGTTGCAGTTGAGGACGTGTATCAAATTTTGTGGTTGTTGATACATGGGGTAGATTTACATGCATGCTCGAGAGAGGAGCATGATATTCATATGGTGACATTTTTTGGAGAGCATGATGTTGAGGTGACTTACCATTCAGTGAGTTTTGCATATGAGCCGATTTATGTTGTAGATGAGGATGAGCATCGACTAGCCATCCTGATGATGATCGACATCACTATTTATGCCCTTCTTAATGCAGAGGGAGGGAGATTCCCAATCATGATGACCGGTGTTTTGATAGACATGATAGTGGAGCATACAATTTTTTGTGTGGGCTCCAGTGTTTTTAGTGCAGTTATACAGGGAGTTGCGGGGGATTAGCCGGTGGCAGTGGTATAGCTTGTGTGTAGGCCACCTCTTGCATTATTGGGCATACAAGCATATCATGGTCACATGACCTCTTGGCCTCCCATTAGTGATCCAAGCTGGCTTCAGAGTTGGTTTTAGATGGTGGCGAGAGGTCATGGCATAGACACATGTGGATGTCGTTGTTTGAGATACTGATTATTATAGGGGGTACTGGATGCCTTGATCCTAGTAGATATTATTTGGAGGCCATACCTGGTATATCTAGAATTTAGAGATTAGGCAAAGCAGTTGGTGGGGATCTAGAGCTTGCAATGGGTGAGGGGTAGGTGAGTTGGCGAGCTCGAGAGAGTTCCTACTGAGAGAGTGTGGCATCAATATGGGCTTGTACAAGATGTGCCACCTAATTTTCCACAGTATAGATGGGATGATATTGAGGTGCCCCTCCCACTGCTAGAGGAGACAGAGCTGCCAGATTTTGAGGAGATACTCGCAGGTCCAGGTGTGGTAGATCTAGGGTGTACGGTGGCCTACTCGGCTTGGTGGATAGGTCACTATTTAGGGATTTAGAGGGGACCACCTCCTGATCTATAGGTGGTCATCAGAGAGAGGGATGCTACCATTCAGGTGAGAGATGTAGCACGAGCACATGTAATAGTGCTTTAGGGACAGGTGACTACATTGCAGGGGTAGTTGGCCACAACTTAGGCACAGGTATTGGCAGGGCAGGGTTTTGGAGGGTAGTGCCCTATTCAGCCACCACCACAGTAGCCAGTACAGTAGCCACCTCAGCCACAACCACAAAGTTATCTATAGGGCATGGCATTGGGATCGATGGGTCCATCATAGACTGTACCTATATCTAGGTATAATATTGTATTGGATGAGATCACATATTATGAGGGTGCCATTAGGGGATTTCTATAGATCCAATAATATTGTGAGATGTGAGCTCAGTAGAGATCTGTCTCCCATGCCACTGCCTCCAATTTTTAGAGATGATGATGGTTAGAGGGTGGAGATGATTCAGCGTCTTCGTGACCACCACCACCACTACAGCCTTGAGGTGTTTGTAGTCATGGAAGTATATATATATATATATATATATACTAGCATGCGTGTTGTTGATGTGAGATGTACATAAATTTTGAGAGAGACATGTATATATTGTACTGTTTCAGATATTTTTGATGTATACCTATACTTGATAGTTATATATATATGAGATGAGATGTTTGAGAATTTGTCATGTTATGGATGTGACTGTGTGTTAGTTGTTTTGATTATGTTAGTGTTTTTAACATTTTCCATATGTTTAATGGTACATGCTTGAAATAATGAATGTAAAAAGATGTTATAGCCTTTTCTATAATATGTAATGGCGTATGCTATAACATAGGTTATGTGGTTTTTCATCCTTAGCAATTTTCCATATTGGTGATGGTGTATGCTAAAAATGAAACGAGTTTATTTATGCTTCAATAGGTTTCCATATTGGTGATGGTATATGCTTGACATAAATTGTATTTGGTTGATAGTTTCCATGTGTATTGTTTTCTATAGAAACTAATGTGAATGGGCTATGATAGTTTATATAACACAAATTGATATTTGCATTAAATAAATCATGAGGTTATGTTAGTGGTTTTAGAAAATGTTTTGGTTTGGTTTGGTTTGGGATGGTTAGACTAGGTTAAGTCATGGTTAAAGGTTATATGGTTGGTCCATCAGGTAGATGAACGAACGGATGGCCGAGCTAACCTCAGAAGACCCCATGTCAATTGAGTGCTGCCTACATAGCCCCTATTTTATGGGCCTCAGGCCAATGTATTTTTCCCCAAAAGGAAAGAAGAGGGTAGGTTATAGATTGGGTTTTACTAGGTTAAGTCATGGTTAAAGGTTATATGGTTGGTCCATTAGGTAGATGAACGAACAGATGGTCGAGCTAACCTTAGAAGACTTCATGTCAACTGAGTGCTACCTACATAGCCCCTATTTTAAGGGCCTTAGGCCAATGTAGTTCTCCCCAAAAGTGAAGAAGATGGTAGAGAGGTTGATAGTTGGTTTGGTCATGTTAGTGTTTTTAGCATTTCCCATATGTGTGATGGTACATGCTTGAAATGATGAGTGTATGATGATGTTACAGCCTTTTCCATATTATGTGATGGTGTATTCTGTAACATTGGTTATATGGTTTTTCATCCCTAGCAATTTTCCATATTAGTGATGGTGTATGCTAAAAATGAAATGAGTATGATGCTGTTACAACCTTTTCCATATTATGTGATGGTGTATTCTGTAACATTGGTTATATGGTTTTTCATTCCTAACATTTTTCCATATTGGTGATGGATGCATGCTAAAAATGAAATGAGTATATTGATGTTATAGCCTTTTCCATATTGTGTGATGGTGTATTCTATAACATTGGTTATGTGGTTTTTCATCCCTAGCAATTTTCCATATTGGTGATGGTGTATGCTAAAAATGAAATGAGTATATTGATGTTATAGCATTTTCCATATTGTGTGATGGTGTATTCTATAACATTGGTTATGTGGTTTTTCATCCCTAGAAATTTTCCATATTGGTGAAGGTGTATGCTAAAAATGAAATGAGTATATTTATGCTTCAACAGGTTTCCATATTGGTGATGGGATTTGCTTGACATAAATTGTGTTTGGTTGATAGTTTTCATGTGTATTGTTTTCCATAGAAACTAGTGTATATGGGCTATAATAATTCATATAACACAAATTGGTATTTGCATTTAAATAAATCATGAGGTTATGTTATTGGTTTAAAAGATGTTTGGGTATCATGTTATTGGCATGTGGTGAAGTTGTGTAAGAAGTGAAAGGCGCGTTGCTCTTTCATTGACTAGGACTATAATGATAACATAGATAGGAGTTTTTGGAAACAAAAGCCCTATTCATGCATTACGTCATTGACCATTGGTTTGTGTTAGAGAAGTATTATAATCACTTGACATTAAGTGAGCTCAAAATCCCTTGGGTATTTTGGGGTAATAGGTATGCTTATGTGATATGTGAGGATAGCATCACCCTTTTTAGCAGGGATAATTTTGCCCCTTTTATAGGTGACCCTGAGAATGACTATAGGCAAGTCCATGACTTAATAGTTTATCAGTAATTTTTTTATATTTTTAGGTAGAGTGATCAATGCGAGAAGTCTACTTGGGGATGTTGTTTTGTTTTTGTGGTCATGTTGAAGCTGATCAATGCAGGAAGCTTCTGAGAGGGTGTTGTTTATGTAGCAAAATTTAAGCATAGCCATCCATTAAGGGAGTGGTCTATATTTTGCTTTGTATGTTTGGATGTCTTTGAATAGCTATCCTTCAAGGGAGTAGTCTATTAATTATAGAAATTATGCAGCTATCCTTCAAGGGAGCAGTCTACATTTATAATTTATGACCTTTGAATAGGCATCCCAGTTTTATATTTGTTTATTTTTGACTGAACATTTAGTCATGGACTAGACTATAGAGGTTTAGGGGGTTCCCTTTTATTAGGACAAAGCGTTCATGCTTTAAAAAAAGGGTTGAATAATGTTTGTAGGGAAAAAGGGTTGAAAGGAATATGAATGAGGATAACGGGGGTTGCTCAAGGGACAAGCTCAAGTTAAACATCAAGTGAATGATTACTTGGTTAACAGTAGAATGGTTGCAGATGCAAGGCATTACGGAGCTCAAGTTTTGGCTAGCCTTCGAGAGAAGATAGATGATAAGTCCCTGATCTATACTTCTGCATTATGATATAAGGTCCAAGCCAATTAGGAGCAAACTTGTCTCATTTGCTTCTTTCCATATTGGTCACGTGTTAGTTTTCTTTAAGGATGAGATCTCTGATTTTGAAATCTTGCTCTTTCAAATTTTTGTTGTAGGCATGGTTTGGTCGATGCTTAGCAAAGGAAATTCATCCTTTGGGCAAGCTAGGTTGAGATCGGATAGTCAGTACAAATTCAAATTCCCCTAGTTGCTTTTGTGATAGGGAGAATGTTTGACACCCATTGTGGATAATCAATGGGTTGGATAAATGAGATGGAGAGAAGATGTTGAATCTCCTCTTTGACAAGGAGTGTGATGCAAGGATGGATCTTGCAAAGCTTTTGCCTGACAGGCTTAGTATGAGAGGGTGATATCTTGATCTTCCAGGTTGTAGTTTGGAATTTTAGAATCACTGAAGGAGATGGAGGCAATAGTTGGTAATGATTTGACTAAAGCAGCCAATGGTTGGGGGTCTTCAGGTTGGACCTCCATTACCTATAAAGCTTTGATCAAGGCTTGGTGATGTTGCAGAGAGATTTGAATTAGGTCATACAAAGACTTCTTCATAGGAGTTTGGTGAAGTTGTTTCACCATGGAGTCACGAATTACTTTCGAAGATGTTGGTTGGGATGTGCCCAAGATAGAAATCTTGGGTTTTAGTGGTTGAGAAGGCTTGATGAATGGATATGTCCAAGGGATAGAAACCTTCTCTTTTCCTTTATCTTTTAGGGTTTGGGACCTAGTGGCCACATTGATTGTGTTGATTTTGAATAAAAGGAGAGGTGGTAGAGGGACCATAGTCTCATGATGGGATCTCGATGAAGGTGAGGAGGTTTGAGAGACACGGGATGGTGTTGGTGGTTTATCAAAAGGGTGGTCAAGAGGATCCTTAATGAGAAGGGTATCCTTTTTCATGTGTTAGTGAATGACAACCTTAAGAGCGTAGCAATGCTCAGTATCATGTCCAGGTGTGTGATGATATGCACAGATTTGAGTGTCATCAAACCAAGATGGTTTTGATTTGAGTGGTTGGTATGGTTTAATGGGTGGGAGAGTGATGCTAGAAGAATACAACAATTGGCATAACACCAAAGCATAGGAACCCACTCATGGGTTTGCGCTCATTATTGCAGTAGGGGTTGACAACTTCTATTTAGGAGTTGTAGGGGAAGTTTTTCATACCACCTTTTGTGTAGATGACACTTTCTTGGTGAGAGGTGGTGAATTTTATGGAGGAGGTACGTTTTTTCCAGGTAAAGGGAGTAATGGAGGCATTTTGTTTTTGTTAGGTGTTGGAATAGGGAGCACTCTTGTTAAAGTGGAAAGATGTGGACCCAAAATAGAGGGCAATGGTGAAGGTGGGGGAGGATTTCTCCAACATGATTTAGTAGCCTTCTATAGCATGGTGTGAGGACCACTATCGTGTGGGGTGAGGTTCAAATCTACCTTCATTTGTGGGTGAGTGACGTTAGATACCGGGTGAACACTAAGGGATTTAACCTATTTTGGCATGGTGGACCCCTGTGAGGGTTTAGATTCAGGTGTGGAAGGTTGAGCTTCTGACAATTTAGAAGTAGAAGCCTGATCCTTGTTAGAGACTTTGGGTTGAGTAGTCGTAAAAGGATTGGCAATACAAGATGAAGTGGAATGTGTAAGATAAGGATCCTTAAGTCGCTCCCATAGCGCCTCATGTTTTAGGTTCCTAGAATGGAGAAATCCTAAGTTTTTTGCCAATCAAGAAAAGGGTTTAGGTGATGTCATGCGAGGCTTTACAATCAGTATTTTGGTAGATTTGGGTGATAGTGAGAGCAAAAATGTGTTGGACGTAGTGATCTCGGGCCAAAGGTGAGAGAAAAGCATCATCAAATCTTCCTCGACCGAAGTGGGTGAGGCGGTGAGTTCTTCTCTTAGCAGAGAAGGGATTAGAGAATTTGGATCTTTCGAGAGGATAGAGCGCAGGGATGATCATGCCTTCGACATGTGGTCTAAGAGCATGAAAAGTGTGATCCTCCATTGGTGATAAGAAGGATGAGGGCAGGGCCATCGGTGTTGGTATCGTCAAAGCATCCTCCAATATGGGAGAGGTCAAAGTAGATTCTCCCACATTTGAAAGAGGGGTGGATGGAGTACTATCCTCCATTGGTGGAGGCAAAATAAGAGAGGAAGGCTCCTCTAAAGGGTGAAGTAGAGGGATGATGGCCCCTTCTATATGAGGGCATGGGGTATGCTCTTCCAATGGTAGAAGAAGAGGGAAGGTAGGGGCAAGAGGAACAGGTAATATGGGTTCCTCACGAGGTAGAATAATGGGTAGAGGAGGTGTTTGATGTTGTGGGGGTGATGTGGGTAAAATAGGCTCTTTTACCCATGGTGGAGGAATGGGTTGACTAACCTCTTTAGACTGTGGGAGAGGTTGGTTAGGAATGAAAGGAGACACCATGTCGACCGTGCATATATTACGTTCTTGAAGGTCATTGGCCATGGTTTGAACATTGTTCTGACTTGGGGGATGGTTAGGAAATGGTTTCCTAAAGACATCCATGTTTTGGTTGGCTGATGCATTAGGGTTATCCAAAACAAGGTCCCCTTTGTCTAACATGTCTTGAACAATGTTTGTGAAGGTTTTGCAATTGTTTGTGTCATGACCTTTGACACGATGATAGTTACAAAAGTCATTTTCCCTATACCATGTAGGGATGGCATTTGAGGGGTCAAATTGGGGTGGTCAGATTTGAGGGAGGTTGAGGACCCCCTACTTCACTAATTTATCCAACACAAAAGTGTATGATTCTCCTATTGGAGTGTATTGACGCTGTATATACCGTTGTTGGAATTGTCTTGTGATGCTTTGTGATGTGGTAGAAGATGATGATCTAAGTACCACAGTGTTTGTTGATCCTTTGGACTTGGAGTGGGAAGAAGAAGATTTGGAAGATGAAGGGTCATTGGATTTTGTGTTGGTATTTTTAATACGCAATTTGACTTTATCCTCTTCAACTGCGCAAAGTTCAAGCTTTCGAGCCATGGTGAAAGCTTCATCAAATGTGTGAAATGTTTGAACCCGCAAAGTGGATGAGATGTGCCTATCACATGCTCTTGAAAAGAGCTCAATGAGCTCAGGTTGAGGTAATGAAAAGGAGAGTTGTTTGATCAAACCTCTCCAATGGTCAATGAAGTCAGCTATTGATTCATCATTGAATTGTCTAATAAAATAAAGGTCTATGATGGAGACCTTTTTGGTGATGTTGATTAAGAAGTGGTCGAGGAATAGTTGAGCTAGTTGAGTGAAGGTAAAGAGAGAGTGACTGGTAATAGAACTATACCAATCAAGGGTGACACCAAAAAGTGACATGGGAAATGTGCGAAGTAATAACGCATCATCATGTGCTATGAGGTAGCAAGCGTGTCTAAATGCTTGTAGATGTTGTTGTGGGTCCTCTTTACTCTGAAAGTGAGTAAATTTTGGGAGTTTCCACTGGCTAGGGTATGGTATAATAGGCACCAAAGGGTGAATAGGTTCATTACAGATTTGTTTGTATGAAAAAATATTCTTTGAACCTGAAATAGATGTCTCGAGGTTGGACATTTTATCCATCAACATCTTTATTAAATCGGCAGATGGATTGGCATGAGGGGCACCCCCTAAGTTATAAGGTACCTGGAAGGCATTGGGAGGGGCATATGATGTACTTGGTTGCATTTGTGTAGATACAACATATCAGTAGTTCATCATAAGAGCCAATGTTGAAGCTAAGGGGGCTTGTGCCGTGAAGTTGGGAGGCACAACTTGACTAGATGCCGTCAAGGGTGGTTGAATAGTGGCTAAACTAGCCAAAGGATAGGAGGTCACTCTTGTATTTATGGGTGTAAGAGTGGGTGGGATAGAGACAATCAAGTTTTGAAAAGGTGTCAAACTTGGTTGAATTGTTTGTGATTGAGGGGGTATGGAAACCCCGATGGAGGTAGGTCTAGAAATAGAAGGGGAGGCCAAATATTGAACATTGGCCATGGTTGGGTTACTGGTCGAGGTAATATCTTGAGTGACCATAGGTTGGGTAATGGAGGCTGTTGATATTATTGCCATTTCAACCAAGGAAGTTGGCATCCCATAAACAAGATTACCTGAAAGATCTCACATTTGTATTCTAGCGAGATAGTGTTGGAGAGCCTTGACGTTGAGGTCAAGGAATCTCTCAAAGTCTTGATCCCCTGTGGGAACAATAGGAGGTTGATTTGGGGTAGGTTGGATAGGAGTATGCTTAGTGTCTGAAGTATACTCCATTAGATGACTTGGTATGGAAGGCGAAGGTGGGAGTGGTTGTTGCCCTGCATGGTCAACAAGAGATTTGGCTTGATTACATGTCAAAACCATCCAAGGAAAAATGGGTTTAGGTTCCAAAAACTGTGTTTCAGCTTTAGAAAACTAGAATTTTATGTTTAACAGTAAAAAAAGTCAAGTTTTAAGGTTGCTGTTTGGAAAGAAAATTTGTTGACAGTGACCAACATCTATTTAATAACCGATGTCGGTTATGAAATATTTTTGAGGTCGGTGGAATAACTGATGTCAACAAGGTTGGGTTGCTGATGCCAGTGGAAAAACCGATGTCGGTTTCTGTGTAATTCCAAAAAAACAAAAAACTTATAGTTTTTGAAAGAAGGAGAAATTCTGAATTTTTTGGACCTTAGAATGATGCGACCTCACCAACTCAAAAAATTAGATAAAAATAGAAAAATAGATGATGGCAAGAAACCTCTAAATGTTAATTTCCTAAGAATAAATTTTAGATTCATGGTGGCTTATGCCTTAGAAGAATGTATTTGGGAAATGGGGTTTTAGAACAGGTCCTAAAGAGGAAGTCTATGGTTGGTTTCAGGTTGTATTTTGGTGCTCAAAAATCTATGTTAGGTTTAGTACGTGGCTTGGTGATAGGGCTTGCTCCCTTCACTTCACGAACCCAGAGCTGAGCTAGGCCACTTAGCCAATATATACTTTGCCTATAGTTTATACTCTGCTAAAGAACAGAGTGGGTCCTCCTCTTGGTAGTGAAGTCCAAGTAGGATCGCCAGGAAGGGTAAGGTATCCGCTAGGTGATGAAATCCTAGATGGGCCTTGTCTCAAGTATGTTTAAATGTTTAATTTGATTGTGATTTTGATCTAGTTGTGTAACATTTGGGCACTATGATTTATTCATAATGCTTTTTTAATTACTAAGTGAGTGGGCTAAGTATGCATTCAAGCAAGAATGAAATGCAATAGTGTTTTTTAATCCAAATTGAAATATTTTGTTCAGATGTAAACAATTGAAGAAGAGGTTAAGAATATGATTTTTTCACTATTCTAAGATGTAGGGAAGAAGTGACAAGAAGAAAAAGAAAGATGTTCTTTTTAACTTGTCCTCATGGTTTCTTTTCAAAATAAAGAGATAGAAGAAAAGGATGCAAGAAGAGAATATTTTCCTAATGCAACTATATGAAAATTTGCTTTTTTTTAGAAAAATGAACCCAAGGAAAACTCCAGGGTCCCACCAAGCGTGCCAGAATGTTTCTCTATGTTTTTCTACAATTTCATTCAGAAGAAGAAGAAACTAAAGTTAAGAGTCAGGGGTTTATACGTTACCTAGATTAAGTTGCGCACCGTATCCAAGCATTCTAGGAGCTCCTCTTTTGCTGTGGAGGAAAACACTTGTAGATAAGAATAAGACTTAAACAAAAAAATGTTAAAAGATGATAGGGTGGACTGCCAAGCTACATGCTCGGTCTTGGAAGCGTAAAAACTTCCTTAAGGGATGACAGTCCACTATTTGACAAAAAGAATGTTGTGTAAAAAGAAATGATAAAAGGCTTAGAAAGAGAAAGTAGATAACACGTACCTATTCTCTGTAGTCAGTCTATCATAGTCACCGACGTCGATAGTCTTGTTGATGTCATTTTGTCAATGATGCCGATGTCGGTTGTGTTACCAATGTTGGTAGGGGCAATGGGCCTTGGACGAGTTTCAGGGTATTGTCTGTGGTTGACAGAGGAGTCTGAAAGGAGTCTGGAAGTTTAAAGGTTTGTGTAGGGTTGCAGGACAGTGAATAAGATCTGAGAAGGGGTAAAGGTAGAGGGTAGGTGTGAAAAGAGGGTAAGAATAAGAGGAAGGCTTTTCAGCTTTTCTACGAAAGAAGTCAGGTCTAGTTGATAGTATTTAGAAATAGTAAATAGAAACTAATTACTAATGTATTCTAAATTACTAAAATGAGACAGAAGAATACTTAGCTCTGCTTGGTGAAGAACCAGAGGTGTGAAAATGATTATTCCTATTGTGGCTGATGTTAAGGTCCTCGTACAATGTTCCAATCCAATCTAGAGTGACTTGTGTAGAGTTTCTGTAGCCAAGGAGAGTGAAAGTCGAAGTCTGATGCTTGGTCTCAGAGTGTGCGTGTTGATATCAAAGAGTCAGGGGGCGAAGGGGGGGAGAGAGAGAGTTTGGGGGGCCAGAGGGCTAACTCAATGTTAGAACTCAGTTTATATAACCGACGTCGGTGATCCTGCCGATGTCGACCAACAGTTGACCGACGTCGGTGGCTAGAGAATGGGTAAAATGGCTATTTTTAGCCCTCTACCCATTTCTCCATCTGCCAAGTGCATTTGTCATTGGAAAATGATCAAAAGATGGGTTTATTAGACACGAGAGTTAGTTAGGAGGTTAGGATGAAGTAAGAATAGGTCATGGGTGACTCATAGGGTGAGAAATGGTCTAAAGGCGAGGTGTCCAAGGTGAGGTGTCCAAGGTGAGGTGTCTAGGGTGATGTCATTAATTTAAAATAAGTAATTTATTTTAAATTAATAAAGTAAGTGTTTATAAGTGGACCAAGGGGGGGTCGACACAATATTGGTGTCTACAGTGAAAAGAGGAGGAAAGAGAAATGGGGTGTATTTCTCCACTAAGCCACATGGATTGGCTTGTGAATACATGTGAGAACATAATGATAGTGAATCACATGTTTATAATTAGACATGTTCTTGTGGGGCACATTTGTCTATGGGCTCATGTTGGGTGTGGTCAAAAGTTGAGAATATTTTGACTCACACATGTGTGTACATGGGAAAGTGGGAGACAAAGATCAATATGCTATATTGAGATTACATGTGGAGTGGGGTATAACATATGGGTGAGCACATGGAGTGTTCAAGGGAGTATTATGTGATGCCATTAAAAGGCTCGACTTAGCACATGGGATGACATGGTTCCTTATTGATGAATAGTGATCCCCACTATAGGATGGCACATTTTTCTCTTCTCTCTCTATTTTATCTCTATGTTGTAAATCTTATTTATTAACATGAGCTCTCCTTTATAATTTATCATGTTAGAGGATCCATGTAAGCCTTGGGATCTCATGCTTGGAGGTTGGATCCTATGGGATAGTTTAGCTTGGTTCACAACTTGAATGTTTTAGGTGGAAGTATTGAGTACTTTAATGTTAGAATTGAAGGAGTTGTTATAGAGGATCTATTGTAGAAGAGAGTTGATGCTGAATTAATGAAGTCTAGAAGCTATCATTTTACCTGTGGTTTTTCCATACACATTGTAAGGTTTACACATAATATTTATGTAATGTGTCCTCTTTCTTGTTTATGTTTTTGTATCTTATTTTTTGTATTTAATTTACTTGCACTATAGGATATAGTTCATTGATCTAACATGTAGTATTAGAGTTTTATTCCTAATATCTGATATCAAAGCTTTGGTTGTGAAGCTTTGATTTATAACATATGGTATCATATCCATGGTGAAAACTCCATGCATGAGTGTTTTCTATTATTGGTTGCTTATGTGCAAGTTGAAGCTATTGTGACAGGAGGAGAGATTAAGTTAGAGATTAAAGAAGAAAAAAAAGAGGTTTGTTTTTGGTAGGTGTCTCTTTATAGAGTAAGGTGGAGGATATCTTGGTGAATATCCTATTCTCTTCATGTTGCTGAGGATAAGCCCATAGATGAGTGGAGGATAAATCTTAAAAAGATTAACCAAATAAGTCAGTAGCATGCATAGTGTTCCTATTGGAAAAATAACTCTACAATTTGAGGATTAAGCTAGTCTCTTTTGGAGGAGGTTGAGGACAAGGCATGACTTTGTTATCATTCTTTGTAATAAATAAAAGGGGTGTCGATATGGTATCTTATTGACCACATGTTTTTTGTTGAGATGTTATAGAAGAAGAAAAATCCATGTAAAGGAAGGAGGTACCGAGAAACTTAAAGATATACCTATTTTGAAGTAGTTGAGGAAGATGAAGATGAATATGCATACAAACAAGTGAGACCTAGTGTTCTCGGAAGGAAAAGGTCATATGTTTGGACATGCGGTAGAGCAGTGATGCAGTTTTTAGGCTTGAAAATGTGGTAGGTACATTGGTTCACTAAGTAGTGTGGTGACTTCCCTAGAGTTATGATTGATCCACTTGTGTCATGGTTGACATGATTGGTAGCTAAAGGCTATATGCAGAAGAATAACTGAGACCTCATGTTACTAAAAGAGAAGGATGATGTTGACCATATAACTTAGGGTGATAGATTATTGTGTATACAGTTATGGAAATTATCTAGGTAAACTATTGCATGCACTATAATTTGAGGCACATGAGTTGGTGTTTTGGCAACATTAAGTAGAGTATGATGTATTTTATATGCATTATTGAGGCTTGTGTCTTTTTGATAGCTTTGAAGGCTATATGGATAACTATAGTTTTTAACTTCTATGAGATCTTCTCTCCTTAGTACTATCAAGAGTGCTATGTGCATTAGTTTTTGTTCAATGAATTGGATCAATGTTATTCCTACATGTTGATCTCTCTTAGGGAGAGATAAATACACAAATATGAGGCAACGGTATTATTATTTTACATGTTAAATAAGTCACTATATAGAATTCTAACAGACATGTTGAGGGAGTATAGGATATTCAGTGCCTTCATAGAAAGCCAAATGTTTAATAGAGGTTGTTGTTATGAGTTGTGACATGTTGGATAAATGCCCCAACATGATCATTGTTTTGATAGATTAGTTGGAACACATGAAATGAAGGTGGTTTGGAGGAGAACACCAAGGATGGATATGCATAAGGATGGGAAAGAAAAGAATTACCCCACTTCTTATATTTTGATTTATCTTCCTAGGAGTGTTTCAGAGGAGAAGACATGTTGTGTCATGTGTATTGGATTCATTAGGAGTAGGAATCCTCATTTTGCCATGGTGAACACTAAACTAGATACTTCCAAGCAGTGGGAGTTATGAGTGGTTCATGTTAGAATCATAATTGGTGTATTGGTATGTGTGTGGTGAAGTGAAGAGTCACTTCAGGTGATGTAATCTTCTATGGAGGAGCAGTGTTGATAAATCTAGTTAGGATAGATAAGTTTTAGTAGTGCAAGAAAACTTTTACTGGGCTTATGTGAGGGCATTAAAGGATATGGATGAGGATATGGTTGTATAATACTCATGTGTGGTAAAATACTATGCATATTGACTTCAAGTGGGATTATATTAGGATGTGAAGTCACTATTCATGAATCACTATTCACAAACACAAACATTATTCATGGTCACTATGCATGGTGATGTGGTGATGCAGGATCATCTTCAATTGTATCCATTTTGAACTTTTTAGTTGATAGGGGTCACTCATAGTGTGTTTTTCATATCTAGGAGTCATATAAGTCTTTAGAATTTAAATTATTGATTATGTGGCATTTTCTTGCCATTTGTACAAATTTGAAAATTTATATTTTTGTGTCAAGTTTGGGTCCTTAATCATTTATGAAAGAGATTAAAAGTGTAATATTGTTGATTTATACTCTATAAGGTTGTAAATTTCACTTTAGTACATATTTAAGTCACTTAATGATTCATTCATATAGGGGTGTTAGGTATAGGTAGTTTGAGCCTTGTCAATGTTCTTGAGAGGGAGTTCAAGAATCTGTTGAGGTAGTTATAGAGTATAAAACTTTTAAATTTACATGTTTTTAAGGAGTTGAAAAAGGTATTAAAATATGTATAGGTTATAACCTCAAGTAAATAATGAACAAGTACCTCCATTTTTGAATTTGAAAGAAACATACTCAATTTGCTTGTGTTTCTTGCATTCTGTGATCATGAATATTAACTATGTAGAACGTTGATAACATGTATTTTGTATTAAATGAGATTGAGTTTGAATTATTAAATGAGAAGAGAATATTTAAGGAATTATAGGGTGTAGGAATACTAATAGGATTTAAATGAAGAAAATAACTCATAATTGGTGAAGGATTAATTTGTAGACCTATGCTTTTTGTATGATATGATAAAATAAACTAAGCACTCCATGTGATAAATATGGTATGGAGTCTTAGATAAGACCTGAAAATAATTGGTAATTTTTTTTATTACCATTAATTAAGGTTATTTTTAAGTATTAATTTGTCTAGATACACATTTCATAGAGTAAGGTATTCAAATCTTGTAGCATTCTATGACTGTGTACATAGTCAAACAAAGAACCTTATTAAAGATGTGAATAGTTGAGTTAATAAAAGGTCCAATTAATAAGATAAGTTTTATTTGAGTTACATATATCCTAAACCACCATCATAGTTATATTAAAGTTGTTAGAATGTTCAAAATTACAAACTAACCCGTCTCCAACCTATTCAAACAAAGACAACCCTGTGTTAGGGTTTAATACTAAAACATAAATATCTAGAGATTCCAATAAAAAAATTATTATTTTTGGTTATTAGTTGGGGAATCATGTGTGATAATTTATTTTGGGGTTTTAATATGTGTACATACCTTTGATTATAGAATAGAATCGATTGTGTGTGCCTATGAGTGAAGGCCTAAACTGAGCCTAAAAATATTAAAAGAGTGACTTCCAAGTATATCCTAGCCAAGAAACTATATGAATAGATGGTATTTAGTATATTTTATCTTAAAATAATTTCATTTTCCCAAGATTAGGTTGTACCTATCAGTATAAGGAGAAAATGTCAAAAAAGGCTATTAGAGAGACTGTTAAAGTAAGGAAGTAGTGTATGTTTCAAAGGGTTATTTGAGGAGTCTTGTGGTTAGGATAGAGGTTTCAAATAGGAATTGATAGAGTGTGAAATTACTTGAAACAAATATGTTAACTTCATTCATGTTGAAATATTTTATACATGAGACCCAGGTCAAGAAATTAGGTGAGTTGGTTTTGAGAAAGTTATAGCTTAGTAAAGACTAGTGTGTGAGATGAAAGAAAGGGAGTGAGAAATGAATGAAATGAGATGTAATAATGAGCGTGAGGGGTATGGAAGGTATAAATTCAAGGTTGAAAATAATTCAAATAATTTTTATAATAGGTAATGTTGGAGAATGTTGTCAAACTTAGTGAGGGAGTTGACAAACAAGGAAACAAATGGAGAAGATTGAGGAGAACTAAGGAAAGTGGACATGAAGGTGATAAAAGGATAGAGTATAAATTCATGAAATCTGACTCTAAGAAGGAAATCATGTTTGGAGTCATAGAAAAGTTTTCAAAACCTAGTAGAGTCAAGTTTGTTAAGACATCATGAAGGACATATTACAGATCATAGCTAGGTTATAGCAGAGGTAAAGTGTATGTGAAAGTGTTTGCATCCAAAATAGAAAAAAATATTTAATACCTCTAAATCATATGGCCTATTGGTTATGTGGATGGTTAGTTATGTGTTTAGGTGATGACTTGGCTTGACCCATGGTGGGTATGACTCATAGAGCATCTTTAAAGGTCAAAAGAGGAGGAGAAAGAAATGGAGCACATTTCTCCACTAAGTCACATGGGATAGCTTGTGAAATCATATGAGGACATAATGATAGTGGATCATATTTTTATACTTAGGCATGTGCTTTTGGGGTGAAGTTGTCTATGGGATCCTATTGGGTGTGGTAAAAATTTGGGAATCTTTTGACTCACACATGTGTGCACATGGGAAAGTGGGAGACAAGGATCACTATGCTATATTGAGGTCACATGTGGAGTTAGGTGTAACACATGGGTGAGAACATGGTTGTACATATGGAGTAGTCAAGGGGGCATGATGACATGCCATTCAAAGGCCTGACTTGGCACATGGGCACACATGATTCCCTATTAATGAATAGTGTTCCCCACTATAGGATGGATCATTTTTATCCTCTCTCTCTATTTTATCTCTATGTTGTGAATGTTATTTATCAGCATGATCTCTCCTTTGTAATTTATCATGTTATAGGATCCATGAAAGCCTTGGGCTTGCATTCTTGGAGGTTAGATCATGTAGGCTAGTTTAGCTTGGTTCACAACCTGAATGCTTTAGGTGGAAGCATTAAGTGTTTGTATGTTAGAAATAAAAGAGTTATAGAAGAGAGTTGATGCTAAATTAATGAAATCTAAAATATGCCATTTTGCCCATGGTTTTTCCTTGCACATTGTAAGGTTTCCACATAATCTATGTATAGTGTGTCCTCTTTCTTGTCTAAATTTGTGTAACTTATTTTCTACATTTAATTTACTTGTATTGTAGTATATAGTTCATTGATATAACATGTAGTATCAGATCTTTATTCTTAATAGGTGGCATTCCTATTAAATATCTTGATCTAGCCCTTGGGCCACCTAAAATATCTCAAGCTAATACCTTGTCAAATTTTTATAATAATGTGAGTACCAATAATGACAATGAGCCTCATACCAAAAAAAATACATAGAAGATGAATTTGATCATGAGGATAAAAAACATGATCATAATGAAAATTACCAAGTTTACCAAGAACAAGTTAAATCTATTGCATTATTATGAGATCACATTTGTGCAAATCCTAAAGATCTCCATAAAATCTTAAATACTATATTAGAAACTCAAAAAGTAAAAGGTGTTAGTGACCAACATGTTGCCTCTCAAACCTTTCACTCACTGGATTGAAGGATGTTTTAGTGAAATAATGGGATCACCCCCAAGGTGTGGACCCTTGGCTCCTTGGGGTGAATCTCTAGAGAAGATTGACTTCATTCCTAGACATAATGCATATGATTTAAGAATAGTTTCAAACCTAAATCTACTGCCTAAAATACCTATCTAAATTATGTTAATCTCTTAACTTGGAAAAGAGAGGGGAGATAAACTAAAAATACAAGAGTGGTGATGAACCAAAGATCTAGAGAGCACCTCTAATTTCTCAAATAGTAAAATAAAGCCTATGGAACTAGTGGTTTAGAAAAATCTCTAGGTTGAATCTCAATTGCATAATTATTTCATGTGAAGGTAGATAGTTTAATGCATTACTAGGAGGGATGAGATACTATCCAAAACTAACTCATCTATAGACCTAATTATGCATAACATATGACCTATAAGAGGAAATTATTACTACATAGAGATGAAAATAATTGGACTATAATGGATGGAAATATATATTTTCACAAACAAGGATCAACAGTTCATTAATACATAGTAATGCATGAAATAAAGAAGGCAAATTTAAATTTCCATTAAAATTAAAGGCTATAGTATGTTATGGTAGAACTCAAAAAAAGTAGAGTTTTGCTATGCCAAAGAGAGGGATCCCTTATATTTTTACAATTGGTTTATATATAGACTCATTTTTTTAAAGAATATTGAATGCCACTCAGATTGACAACTCAAACTTAGATTGTTAGGTAAGTGACAAAGTACCAAATATATGATATTTTAGTACTACAAGTTTACCTTCATTAATAGTTGAATGGATTGGGCATAGCTCAAGGATTTTAATATCATCTGGAAAGGCTACATACCAATTTTATTTAATCCATGCTCATTTAATGTTGGCTTATAAAATATAGAGATGTAGAGACTATGACTTGTGTTTTGTGTCTCTTTTCATAGCCTATGGATAGCCTCTAGTTGAAATAGGTGAAATGGAATATCCTTGATTATCTCTAGTAGTTTCCCCAATACTCATGTGTGATCCTTTATTGATCTAATCATGTATACATCACTCATGATATTAGCCTGGGCTGATCTTTTATCTATGCATTCTTGGATTGGTGATATGAGTCACCAATGGGATGGTTTGTCTATGTCCTTTCCTATGACCTTTGTGTTTATTTTGATGATGTTATGACTATGAATTGTTCTCTCTCCACTCACCATTGAATTTACACTTATCCTAGTTTGGTGTCATGTCCACCTTTATTGTCTACAAACATGTCATCAACTTGGCTACTTACTCAATTTTGGCTTGATGTGTTCATTAGGGTTTGAGCTTGGGCTTAGGTTCTTCATATTTTGTATTGAGATTGCTCAATGTAAACTCAATATTTTTATTTGAATTGGCAAACTTGATGAGTTCATCACTAAGATTCTCCCTTGCAATTGCTTCTAACTCATCATCCTCCTCTCACTTAGCCATGTTTGGACCCTTGTATTATGAGCTTAGGATTAAGTTACGTAACTTGGGTCAAACTTAGGATTTTCTTTGGCATCTCAAGCTCACTATGTGAGCCTCTCATTTTATTCCAAATTCACCATCACAAATTATCTCAATATTAACATCATTTTCCTTATTCGATTGCTAGATGAGTATAAAAGACATTGGATTTTCCTTCCCTATAGACCCCTCAATCTCACAAATATAAATTTCATACACAAGTGAATTAATTCTAGGTATTTAGTCCCATATTGATTAGAATGGATGTCTTTGATGGGTTTATAATGAAAATTTCTATCATTGTTAAGTGAATATAGGTGGTAGGGCCCCCCTCCTCAATAAAAGGGGGCCCAAGCCATGATCATATGACCAATCATCAAAGACCTAGAGGGATAATGATACCAAACCCCCTTATTTCTCCTTGTGCTAAATAACATCTTTATATTCATTTACCTCATCCATTATATCCCTATGGCCCTTTTTCTTCATCCATATGTCACTTTCTTACTTATATTCTCTTTGTTTGATCCATCCATGTGTCTCACTCGATGGTTAGGGAAGAGTGAACATAAATTCCAAGTGCATATAGTGGTTCAATTTGGTACAACACCATTGAGCTCAAATTTGAGGTGATGCGCTCAGGTAGACAATGAAACTCTATGAAACCATGAATGTTCTGCACAAGTTCAAAGAGTGCCTTCATGCCAACATAAGAATCCATGGGTATTAAGACATCAACATAATTGGAAACATCTATGGGTTACTTGCCTATTAAGTAGTCATCCAATGGCCTCAAATGGTCCATTAAGTGTTGAGATCATAGAAGCATTCAACTTCATAATTACCTTGCAATCTGTGTCATCAAACCATTACTAAAATGAACTAGCTACATACTAATTGACAACCCTCATTATTTATTTTCAATATTATCAAGGATTTTCTTGACTCATCCACTAAATTCTTCAAATTTCATGATCTCCCTCAGCCATCACTCATTCATTACATTCTAAAACTTCTTGTATAAGCATACATATTACTTATATATAATTACCATAGTTGAGTAATGGATGCATGAAGAAGAAAGGATATATTAATTAGGTAGAGAACATTATTGATGAAAACCTTCAATTTGACTTGATATATGATGAATTACAAACCTTATTTACACTTGATGGACTTCTCAAAGCTCTAAGACTATATACAGAAATCATCTTAATTTTGTTTTAAAGCTTCTTGTGAAATTATGGCCTTATTAAAATGTAAGCACATGTTTCATTGATCCTATTACTTGAGTATATTATTTATTTAGGTTTCTAAAAAACTAAAAATTTGGCTAAAATCATACATCATTGGCTTACATAAAGTGTCTTCTATACAATATTGAACAAGTAACATTCAAGATTCCTTGATAAATGATCACTTCTTGTAAACTTTGCTGGTGTCCAACAGTAATTTGAGCTCAAATTAGTTTTAAAAGACTCAATGAATATATATTATTTATACCACCATTCTACACTCACACCAAGCCATGATATAGGGATGTTTTCTTTGTAAATATGCATGATTTGATCTTAAACAAATGAGACAAGAAGAAAAATAAAAAGAGTTACACTAGGGAAAACAATTGATCATGATATAGGATTTCAAATTTTTTTCCATTTGGAATTATATCACCTAATTCAACTTTATAAGAATTGAATAATACCTCCCAACAACACAATATCATATAATAACAACACAAATGTGTAAAGTAATTGGAAGAAAGATAACAACTATGCAACTACAACATGTACAAATAGCACTTAGGGAATGAAAAGTAACTAATATAATATGCCTTAGCACTTAAATGAAATTAAGGACACCTAACATACTATATAAAAACTCATAAAATTTTCTTTTAGGAGTAATGCTTAAGATGAATCCCATTGACTAGGATTGGTATTCCTCTCCATTCAACCTTACAAATAGCACTTAGGGAATGAAAAGTAACTAATATATTGTGCCTAAACACTTATATGAAATTAAAGACACCTAAATTACTATATAAAAACTCATAAAAATCTCTTTTAGGAGTAATGCTTAAGATGAATCCCATTGACTGGGTTTGGCATTTCCTCTCCATTCAACCTTACTAGTTGAAAAGCATTGGCTTGTTTTCATCTTGTGATGACATATGAACCACTCCATATTGCATAATTTTTTTTATTCCTTATAGACTTTTCCCTATCTTAATCCAACTTGAGTACTAGGTCTATTTATTTGAAGCTACTATTAGCAACCTATTTATCAAAATTAATATTTCATATGTGCTTACTAAAGTTCAAGAATATGCACTACATGATTCCTAGTTTATTTCAAATACATTAGTTTAGATAGATTCACTACGATAGGATCATTTTTGAACAAATAAAATAATGAGAAAGGTCTGTTTATGGTAATTCAAGAGACATGGATAATCTTGATTTTCTCACATAGACCAACATGAATGGAGAGTTACCTATTTCTATCTTTGTGGTTAATCTATCTGCCATAGTGATGATTTGAGCTTGGTGTGCCAAGTCCTTTGATTATCTTCCACTACTCTCTTGATAATTCAGATCACATTTTTTTGGTTGACTCATCCATAACATTACCTCGAGGGTAATATTTGGAGGAGGTGCTTAAATGGATGTCATATATGACTGCCCACTCACTAATATTGGTCCTAACATAGGCCATAGCATTTTCCGATATGAATGTGGATAGAACAATAAATCTAGTTATAATTCCATCATATAAATATAATATATATGTTTTATTTTTCTCTTTGATATCCACTACCTTTGTCTATCTTGTAAAGTAGTCAGTAACCATGAGGATCTATTTGTGTCCTGCACTCAAAGGTGGGTTGATCATGCCAATGAATATAAGCCTTATTGGGCAAAGGGATGATCACATTCAATTAGATGAAGTATAATGGATCCCATCCTCTATTTTATAGTGAATAAGGCACACTTTTTATAGTTCCTTACCCATTTATGGGCATCTTTAAACAAATATGACCAATAATATCTAGCCCTCATGATCTTGATAGCAGTTGTCTTAGATGAATAATGCCCCCTGATGGACCATCATGGAGTTCTTAAAATATCATATCAATCCAATCTTGATTTGATTAAAATAATAATTTCATTTTTTAAACCAACTATTAGAGGCACCATTATCACCTAGTTGTTGTTCTTGTAACACAAGGACTATCTCACTTTCAGCTTCTAAATCATCTACTAACTTCTCACATAATAATTCTCCCATTACTATATTAGTTAACTATGTTGGAATTAGCTACTAAGATGGGGGAGGAGGTGAATAAATTTCTCAATGATGACCATTAAATTCCATTTACCATTCCATGAAACATACATTCACATAAGAGATCAATGCATAACTAAACAACGACACAAGCATATAATAGAACATAAGATATATGTGGGAGACCCTATTAGGGATAAAACCCATTGAATCATGAAAATTTAATACTATCCTATAATGATAAGATTAAATATTTAGTGAATCACCCACTTCATAAGGATCTCCAACCCCTACCTAATTGAGAACCCACCTAGCTATTGTTCTACAAGTTCCAACTTGCAAGGAGGCTCCAACCCCCAGGAAACCAAGCACTAACATATATACCTTGACTATATAATCATATTTAAAACCTATTTATAAATATTCAAATAATTATTACCTCCTTTTTTTACACTCTTTCCCCTTCACTTTCACTCAAATAGCCTCTAAGGCTCACTCACACAGTATGCCTCTTTTAGGCTCATTAGGTCCAATGACCTGTGTATCCACATAAAAAAATTGATAAGATATGCATGAATGATAATATTCACCCTCATATGTTCCTAAATTACCTTTTAATTCCCTTTAAAATGCTCTCTCCTTTGCTTAAGTCCACTTAAACTCCACTAATCCAAATAGGCTTATTAGGCCTTACCTTTATACCATACACTTCATATAACCCATATTGGTCTGCCAAAGTCCTTAAATCACTTGGATAACACTTAAAATAAGTTCATAAACACGTTACATATGATAAAAAACACTCCATATGTCAGTTATAACCTATAGAGACTAAAACTCAACTACGCATAATAGAGACCTATTGAAATAAGCCCTTCACACCCACACGTTACAATTGTGAGGCCTTGGACCACCTTTTGCCTTCAAAAAAAAATGAAAAACATTAAACCTAAATTAAATATACCATTTATTACTCCAAAATATTTCCATACCACCTTTAACTCCATTTCACACCTTGAACCTATCAATTAGGTCTACTCGTCTTTTAGGCTTTCACACACAGAAAATTTTGTCTATTAGAACTAAAGCATAAAATCACTTTTATCAAAAAAAAACTTGAAAAAACACATTAATATATAATTAATTATTTTATAAACATATCCATGTCTATTTTACAACTTCACTTAGGCTCTAAGCATCCAAAACCACCTTTACAATAGGACTACTCAAACTAGTCAAACACTGTTAAAGTATAGTCAAGAAACTTTGATATTTCAATTTTATCAAGGAAAAAATATAAATTAAAATGACTTATTATGATACTTTGAGACTTATAAAACATATACATACTCATTTTATCTTTTAACTCTACCAATAACACTTCCAACTCACTTCTACAAAGTGATCACTCAGAAACTACATGTAGCACAAAAACACAGTCATGAACAAGTTCATGTTTATCACTTGAAATGGAAATTTAATGAATTATATTACACATAAATGGATCATATGTGGTATATATATAATTATTAATCAAATATTTCTCTTTTATTTTCATCAATAAACTGTCTAATATACCAATCCCTCAAAGCATTGTCATATTATGCATACACAACTAGACAAGCCTTTTTGGCTTTGACATTTCAACTTCTCAAACTATCTCTCTACCTTCAAAAAGTATTGTATAGTTAATCTAGGTCTTAAAAAATAACACAATATACATTTTATGCATCAACACTTTCCATAAGGACTCAAACACATCACTTACCTAAGCACACCTGAAACTATCAACTTGGCTAAAAACACAGTCATAGTGAACATGAATCCTAACACCTATAGGATCAATTCCTTTATCTAGAAATATATTTAAAACGTCATTAAACATAATTATCACATCTTAAAACATTAATACATAGATTTCATGTGGTAAATTTAGAACATATAGGTCAATCCTTGACCCTTACTCATTCACTGTCTTTACTCATATCAACATGTCACTTTGAGGGAATCTTCTTGCTTGTGTATGATAACTATAAACACTTACAAACCAGTGGAAAATTATTATTATGTATTATATAAATAACATAAACCATTTAATCCATAATTAGTCACTTTAACATCATCCCTAAATAGGTTCTCATGCAAGCCTGGTTCCCTTCATTATTTTCACTATCTGCAATCTAGCAATATGTCAACTTAATTGACAAAAATGATTGACATAGAGAACATATATTTCCAAAAAAATCCATGGGTATCAATAAAAATCATTTTCTTTCAACCTCCATCATATTTTATGCATTTATTCAATCAACCCTGCCTGTAGTACTAAATGTTTTAGAAATAAGCTCTTTTCTTTACCTTGTGCTCACTACCTTGACACACCACTACCACCTAGAGGTTCCTAAAGGAGTCCTATACAACATTAAATCATTAAACTTGATCAAACAATCCATTTTTGGTAAAAAAATTAACATATTTCTAGTCACTCTACTAATGAGGGTTTACAATCATAAAAACCTCCTTACATTCTTAACATATGTTCATAAAGCTGAGGGCTTGGTTTCTCTACAAAATACCTATGGAAGCTTCTTAGGACCCTTCCACAATTAATACAAATATCTCAGTTCACCATGAAAAATGTACACATGCCAATGAACATCTCAACTTCCTTCTCAATCTTGGAAACCTTCACTTTGCATTCATAGGAGACCTTCTAACATGATATCTTGATTTCTCTTTCTCCTTAGGACCTAAAACTTGGTACATACCTTTGAATCACCTAGTCAAAATTTATTCAATGCTTACATTTACTCTACTATCTTGAAAACTCACTTTAACACTTCATAACCTCCCTAGGTGTTTTGACATACTAGGCCTTCAACTGTAAGTCACCTTATGTCTGGAGTATGACCTTCTCACCACTGTATATTCTCTCAGTATATTATCCACATCTCCAATGAACTTATTCCATGATTCTCAAGTTATCATCTTTGTTCACACAAGTTGCATGCTTCTTTCCTAAACAAGTTACCAAGCTTGTTCCTTCTTTCACCATAATAGACATTCTGTGATCAAAGCCTTCTTGTAAATTCATGATATCAACCTTCATTAATGACATCACCACTTTATCTTTACCTTTAACATAAATGACAACACTTTTTCCAACTATCCCCCCCTTTGTCATTGATGACAACCTCTTTTTCTCCTTCTCCCTTTTTTATAGCAATGATAAAGTGGGATAAATAGTAACTAAGCTCTCCCTAACATCATACATGCATTCAAATATATTTTATGTGCTAAATATACTCACCTAACTTTCATGCACATGGATGAACATTTTCTCCCCTTTGATATACACATCTTGATCATCTTCTTCATGTACTAAATATGTACCTTATTTTTATTTTATTGGGTAACTTCTCTTTGGATTCTCACTCACTCTTGCTTACTTGATCCTTGGACCTATTTAATTACAGAGATCACAAGATCCCTATGTGTCCATACATGAATATTTAATACATTTTCAAAAATATGACTTGGTTAGATCAAGTCATCATATCAACTTTTGTGACTTGTCTCTTGATATTTGTAGTAGACTTCTCAATCATGACTTAAGCTCAAAACTATAAAATATTACATATTCTCCCCCTCACATCATGCACATTTATTCAATCCTCTCAAACTATCTATTTTATCTCCCCCTAACTCCATGCTCCATCTAGAAAAAGTCATCTTTAACAAGTCTCCTCAATGAACCAATAATGAGACTTAATGGCCCATACTCCCCTCACCAAAGTACCAAAGCATATCAAATACTTCATTTATAACCTCCATAAGCCTCCTCCATGATTTAGGAAACTTCCAATATTATGTTATCATTATGAAGGAACCATTATCCCTCATGTTACCAATAAGTCTGATGGAGACCTAATCAGAATGGATCCACTCTTTCTCACTTAACTCTATCTTCTTGGATCAATTAGACCACCTCAATAAATATTGAACAAATTCACAACATGTAAAATTAACTCCTCATATCATCAAAAATCATTCAATGATCTTTAGATCATTCTCCCTTTCTTAAACATCTCATCTATAAGGCACAAACTTAAAGGCAACTTTTAAAACAACATTATCTACAATAGGCACACTCAGAATCCTATCAAAAAACTCAAAACAACTAAAAACCTTAGATGACATCAACAACATGTCATCACATTCCTCTATGACATTATAAATTCATCTTGATGTATCTATAACATTGTAACCTTCAAGATACTCTTTAATTTGACCAAAGAAATAATCTTTTGCATACTCACATCAAACTTTGTTTACGATGACACAAAACTTGTCATTTTAGGAACACCAATGATCTTTTTATGACCTTTTCAAAAATTCAATCACTCATTGAAACCTATATATATCATAATAAAACTCTAACAATATTGCCAATGATTTCATAGAAAATTCTTCAACTAATCCATTCCATTATTTTGAATCTTGTACCTCACACACCTCCTTGAGCTCAAACATGCATTTCAAGCATGGACATTACTAAAGGAAACCTTACACTTAATCCATTAAACACTCATAGAGATCCAATAAATATGAATAAGTTTATTTAACTTGTAAAACACACACTTAGAGTTTGAAGAGGCAAAGCACCTTGAAACCCTCAATCCTCTACCTTTCACCTTTTGAGCTAGATCTTCCTTTTAGGGATCAAAACTAGTCATGCACAGAGATTACACATAAAATATATGAATTTTAAAAAAATTTCACACATTTTGATCAATCACCTTGAGATTCTAATAACATCAAATAATGAAACAACTCCAATGGAGTACTATTTCAACCTCCTTCATGCAAGTTTTCTTAAAACATGATGCTATAGGAAATTATCCCCTTCAAAACACTATGAACTCTTTCATGGATTATAAAACATGGTATATAGACCTATTATGACCATATGAGCTCATCAAGACAATAAGGAAACATGATGCTTACCATAAAATCTTCAAGATCACTATTGCACTCTCCTTCTAGCTCACAAAAAAACTTATGAAGCTTCAAAAATAAGATACACCAATTTATCATTATCACATGTTTCCAATATGACCTTATGAGGTCACCAACATATCAATAACCATGTATTATTTAGACAACCTTGTCATGTAACTCACAAAACTTTGATACTTACTCTCAAGGCACATATAACATGACAATAACATTCTTGAAACATATCTAGTCCTTACAACTCAAGGAAAAAAATAGACTAAGAAGATATTGGTCTTGAGGACCAATCATACACTCTTATGAACCTTTGGATTTTAAGACACTTTCACATACCTGTACATATCATGATAGCTGACCAAGAGACCACCTTGAATTGCCTTAATTATACCTTTCTCTCAATATGTCTTTAGAGTCTTTTTATATATCAATTTAGATTTGATCTTGGATTTATCTTAAAAATGATCCTTATTCTTCAATCTTGTTAGTACCATTATGTAGACTTCAATCATGATCTTCACAAAATTATCCATCATTGCAAATAAGATGAACTTTATTCTCATCACACTTTAAGCTACTTAGGATCACTTGTAGGATATCAAGCCTCCTCTAAAAGGTCTGGATCTAATATAAATTCTTATAAGTAGATAATTATAGGGGAGGTGAATCATTTTCACAATAATTACCATTCAATTACATTTACCATTCCATGAAACATGCATTCACATAAGATATCAATGCATAACCAAACAACTACACAAGCATACAAGAGAACATAAGAGATATGTGGAAAACCCTCTTGAGGGATAAAAACCATTGAACCATTCACATGTAATAATATCCTATAATTATTGTATTCAATATTTAATGAATCACTCACTTCACAAGGAACTCTAACCCCTACCTATTTGAGCACCCACCTAACTAGTCTTCTGCAAGTTTCAACTTACAAGGAGGATCCAACTCCCTAGGAAACCAATAACCAAATCATATACATTGAATATTTGATCATATTTAACACCTATTAATAAATATTCAATTTATGATGACTTCCTTTATTTTCACTCTTTCCCCTTCACTCTCACTCAAATAGCCTCTAGGGCTCACTCGCTCAATATGCCTCTTTTAGGCTCATTAGGTCCAATTACCTATGTATCTGTTGTCCCCCAAAAATATCACCCATTTTTGGGACAACATTTGAACTATTTTGGTCCTACAGACCAAAATTGTCTCTTCCCTTTCCAAAATTTGTCCTATGCATTCAAATTCCTCATTTTTCAAGCTTCTCAGAAATCTACAGACTCTGCAGGATAGAATCTATAGAATCAATAGGATAGAATCTACGGACTCTGTAGGAATAAAAATCTATAGACTCTGTAGGAATAAAATCTATGGACTCTGCAGGCCAAGTTCAAAGGACTTCACAGGCTGATTTCTACATACTCTATAGGAAAGAAGCAAGCTCTCAACACTTAGGTGATTTCAAAGTTGGTTCAATGACCAGGTTCAACCAAAAGAGTTCGTCAACAAGATTTTAAGCAAGTATTGAACCATTGAACCGTTGAACCTTGGACCATTTTGGTTCAACAGGTTCAAAGATTCAACATCAACAGCAAGAGTTCAATAGATTCAATGGACTAATGGTTCAACATGTTCAAAGGCTTCTACAAGTAGGTTCAATCAAGGTTTGACAAGTTTCTGAGGCTTGAACCATTGAACCGTTGAACCATTAAACCACTTAGGTTCAAAGGTTCAATGGGTTCAAGGTTCAATAGGTTCAACGCATTTGGTTCAACGAGGATCAAAAGGACTTAGCCAAATCAAAGAAAATGAACTGATTAAACTAATGAACCATTGAACAAATTTAATTCAAAGGCTTGGTTTAATTCAGTTAGTTCAATGCTTTCGTTCACTCAATCAATTCATCAAATAGTTCAATGGCTTTTAATTCAATCAAAGGGTTCATCAGCTTGGTTCAAAGTTTAGTTCAAAGCTTAGTTTAACAGTTGGTTTAAAGGAGCGGTTTAATGTAAAATTTCAAAAGAGCCTCCGAAAGTACAAGTGCCCTTATAGAGGGCACTTGGTCGACAAAGCACCCTTTAGAAGTGTCATTTTCAAAGAAGCCGCAAAGGTAAGTTCTTTTAAAATTTTGTTTAAGGTAGCTAAAAGACAAAGGGATTTCCTTTGGGAAAAAGACTAAGGCATAATTCCTTTAGACAAAAAGTTTGAAGGAATTCAGAAAGGCTATGGGAGGAAAGCTCGAAGGAATTTTTGAAAGCTAAAGACAAAGCGATAATTCTTGTTGATTTTTATCCATGGGAAAATATCCACGAAAAAGGTCCATGGGAAAATGTCTGCTGGAAAGCTCTGAAGGAATCCAAAGATAAAAGACCATCAAAAGACCTCAAAGGGTAGGTGCCCTTGTGGGGGAATCTCAGATGCCAATTTAAAGGACACTTCCCTAAAGTTGAAGGGTCACCTTCCCTTCAGGAAGATGCAAAACAACAACTTAGCGACCCGCCGAAAGAAAGAAGCCTGAAGGCCATCCAAAGACCACCCAAAGGGTAGACACCCTTGTGGGGGGCTCTTCCTGACCCAAAGTGGATCATTTATTAAGGCCTGAAGGGTAGGTTCCCTCTGAGAAAGCTTAAATAGGAAAACCGAAGAAGGACCAAGGGGTGACACACTCGAAGATGTCAAATTTAAGAACAACGAACTAGCCTTTGAAAATAAAGTGACATGCCCCTAGATGTCAAAGTTGTGATAGTAAAATAGCCGTTGATCCTTATAGATTTAAATCTATGGACTTGAATGCATTCAAAGGCTTTAAGGCCAATACTAGCAGAAAGTGACTAAGGAATAGAACAACAAATTTAATCTATGACCCGATTCAATTAACCAAAAAAGGAGGAACAATGAAGAAGGATCAAATCACCAGGTGGACATTGAAAGTTGCAAACTTTCAATAACATGACTTGTTTCTCTGCATTGAGAAAAACAAATGGGTAGATGCCCCTAAATTCTAGTCTGTCTTTTTAACAAATTTCAATGCAACATGATGTGTTACTGTTCTCGAGTCCTTCTTGAAGAGGCTATATAAGGGACTCTCTTTTATTATAAATATCTCTTTTTCTGACAATCAGAAAAAAAAACTCTGCCTAAATTGAAAGGCATTACTGAGACTTTGAGCTTAGATTGTTGAGCATATTTTGTTATTGGAATAAAAAAGCAAGTGACTTTTCAGACTTTGTGCTGTGATATCTTTGTTGTTGGGGAACTGTTCTTATGTCTTTTTCCTTTATATATTTTTTGTTCCTTTAATTCAACAAGTAGAATTAGTGAAAGTAATCAGGAAGGTGTCTTGAAGTCAAATGTGGAGAGACTTTGTGTCCCCATAATTGCCTTTAGTGAGTTTTCTTTTTGTTTCTATGTAAAGGACCTTGGGACAACTTTGTGCCCTAATTGTCCTTCGTATCTCACTCTTGGGCAATTCGGGTGGAGACTTTGTGCTACATCTCAATTTGCTAGTTACTACATCCTTGGTTATATTTTGTAATTACTACTTGGAGTATTCTTGTGGTTTTTTGAATAGTACTTCTGAAAGAAGAGTGCTTTCTGTCATTTCCCTTGAGATTTCTCCTTTGATCTGCATGCATCATCTCTGAAAAAAAACAGATGGATGGTTTATCCTACCCTTGAGTATTATATATATATATATATATATATATATATATATATATATAACCAATCTATAGGGAACCTCCCCTTGATGAGAGGAGAGATTAGTCCCCTTTTGATGTGGTAAACCTACACATTTGGATGACCAATCTTCCTACTTTGGTTGATCAGACCTATTTTATTTATCAGTATGTTAATCGACAAAATATTCAACCAACAGTTTTTGGTGACTCCACTAGGGATATACATAATATTGTGCAATTTGGAACCTCAAGTTTCAGATTGAAACATCACCTGTGTCTTACCCATTATCATTATAACCCTTATCCATTATAGACTCTAGTGACTCCATTTCATATATAACCCATTATCCATTTATAGCCTTACCATTCACCTCCACACTAACCAAGAAAAAACATGCAGTTTAAAGCCTCAAGCTTCAAACTGAAGCAAGGTCAATTCTTTTCCATTTTTGTTTCACAATCTGGTAGATTCAAGGTATACACAAAGCCAAAGGGCTAAAGGTATTGTTGACCCTGTATTTGAGTGGGTACAGTAAAGTGATTTTGATCTATTTCCTTCACCATCTCATCTCCAACGAACCAAGAGCTTTCATCCTAGTAAAGTTAGATCTCCATTGCCAGATGAAGTATCTACTTCTGTTGTTGATAAATCTTTGCCAATAATTACCCCTCTGAGATTTGTTATTCTGCCTTTTCATAATCCTATAATGGTAGCTCAAGGCCCCTAGGGTAATGCTTTTAGTCCTCTCAATCTTACTCCACCTCTACATGAGTTTCCACGTAGTTCAAGGAAGAATTTCCCCAAATTCTATGGTGATGGGAAAGTTCATCCTAATGAACACATTGCAGCCTTTAGCATAGCCTATGGAGTAATTGGAGTAGAATTTGAAGATGTAGCAGTCAGGCTATTTGTTGAAACATTACAAGGTGCTGTTGTAGATTAGTTTTATCATCTATAGGCTTGGTTAATAACTAATTGGAATACCCTCAAACATAAGTTTGAATCCAAATTCAAACTTGTAGAAGATGCACATGCACTTTTGGCTCAACTTACACAGATGAAGAAAGAGCCTAATGAACCAATGAGAGATTTCATAGCCAAATTTGACAAACTGAGGAACAAGATTCCTATAATTTCTCAACCTACAGTTGAGAATCTCAAATGCTTCTTCATTAATTCTCAGTTACCTAAAGTAAGTTTTCTTTTGAGACATGCTGGTCAAATAGATCTTGTTGCAGCTCAACTTTTGGCCACTGAGGTAGAAGATGATCTCATCTTATCAGAGAAGATAAGAAGAGATCCAAAAAGAAATAGATCCTCATCATCTTCTGAGTATTCATCTATAAGAACCATAGATCTAATGGTGCAAAAGCTAAAAAATGAACTACTAACCTTGAAAAAATAAATGGTGCAAGGAATGTCTTCTGCTCCTTCATATAGAGATATGCCAAGGACATTACCAAATTAGTCATATCAAGGTAATGCTACTAGGAATCAAGGGCAACAGAATTGCCTTCCTCCCCCACAAAGAAAACTTGCCCTTGAATCTCCTCCAACCAACTCAGTAGTTGGATATTTCGAAATAAAACATGCTTTGTCTTTTTAACCTGAGTTTGAGCAAGAAAATGACACTGATCTCTTCACAGAGGTTCAAGAAGAATCAGTTCGTGACTCCCACATTGGTTTCCTAAACTACCAGGATGAACCCAGAAGCAAAGGAGAAGGTTTTGATGGATCATATGCAGTGTTTACCAAGTCCAAGAACCAATCAGTCCAGCAAGCTGATAAAGAGAAGATAGAGGAGCAACCTCAACCAAAAATTAAATTTTCTAAGCATGGAACTACTCTACCTTTCCAGTCAAAAGATCTGGTGATCACCCAAAAGGTAAATACATCAATTTCACCTTCACCTTCTACTTGAATTTCACAAGCCAGCCTTCCCCCCATCTCTCCTAAAACTTAGAAGGTTGAAATACCTTTCTCTGTACCTCTCTCAATTTAGCCATTTGACATAATTGATCATGTCAAAAAGACAAAAATAGAGATGTCTGAACTTGAATATTTGCAGTCCAATCCTGATCAATTAGATAGGTTGGTCCAATGTGTCAAGAACCAAACCATCTCTACAAGACAAGAGGTTATGAAAATAATTCCTGATTCCACAAAGAACATGCCCATTCCAAATAATCTTTTCATTACCCCTCTAATTTCTCCTAGGAAAATAGAACCTTTCTATGTTTCCTTATTGATAAATAGTTATCAGCTCAACAATTGCATCATTGATTTTGGGGCATCTGACAATGTCATGCCTACTAAAGTAGCTAAGTCTATGGGCCTCACACTAACCAAGACATTTGGGATATGTTCCTCCATGGAGAACAAGTAAGTACCACTACTGGGGCAAATCAAAGATGCCCAATTTGCATTTGCAGCCTTTCTAGACAAGAGAATCAGGATGACTGTCTTGGTGGCTGACGTCCTAGCATCTTATGGCATTTTGCTTGGAATTTTTTTTTGCAAGGACATGGGAGGAGAATTAAGCATGGACCTGATCGAGGAAATAATCCCTATCAAAGGCATAATGAAGAGATTACTCTCTGAAAAGGAGGCAAAATATGTGGTCACCCAAATGTCGACCTTTGCAACACAAATTTTGTTTGAGTCTTCAAGTAGGGGTAATTATTTCTTAACCACATAAAATGTTCATGTAGCTAATAATCTAGGAATTGATCCAAACAAGACTTCAAGAGAATTGGTAGAGTGTAGTATAAATAAGGAAGGATCTTCCATCTCTAATGAAGAGAAATCTGAAAAGAGATCAACCTCTAATGATGCTTTAATCTTGGAATCTGATGGCAGTATTTCTTCCACCAATGATAGATTTGAGACTGTGTTGATATCTCCTCAAGGAGATATTCTTCCTTCATGTAATTTGTAATTTAGAAACACAAACAACACAGATGGATGTGAATCTCTGTTGCTTGGATTGAAGATTACTCAATATGAAGAGATCAAACTCATTCATATCAAAGGAGATGCTAAGCTGATAATTTGTTAGGAGTTTGATGTAGACAATCCAATTATATGTTGGACTGAACTAGAAGAATAACCAATTATGGTAATGGACCATGTTGCTACAAATCAAAATCAGGCAAAGGAACCCTTCACCAAGAAATCAAGGAGTTATGGATTTCAAATTAAAGACCACTTCCTACCATGGGACAAGAAGAAGAAAGAGCCAAGAGGAAGATGCAAAAAATTGGTTTCTTGGTGGAGAGTTCCATTCGCCCATCACCATTTATGGGGACAAAATGCCTTTTTGCTGGTTTATCAGGATAAAGTGTTATTTTCACTATCTCTCAAGAAGTAGCATCTGAAACACTTCAACTCTTGAAGTATCAGATCATTGTATCTATACATATGTATATTTGTATATTTTTTAATTTTGTTTTCTTTTGTTTGTTTCCATTTTTGATGCAATTCAAGATCAGACATATGAAATCTCTCTTGATAAGAGAATCATGTGCTTGACTGAGCTAAATGAACAAAGAACCATGGTGGTGGATAGAATTGCTGCTCATCAAAGTCTGGTAATCATTTTTGATGCCTTTCATTTTTGGGTAACATGACTTTGTAACCCAATGGTACACATGAAGACACTGGAGATTCTGGATTCTACTCCCTTTAATTCTTTTTACAATTGATAGAAGTTCCCCAACTGAAGCTAGCTGTTGTCCCCCAAAAATATCACCCATTTTTGGGCCAACATTTGAACTATTTTTTTCCTACAGACCAAAATTGTCTCTTCCCTTTCCAAAATTTGTCATAAAGCATTGGTTGATGCTCTATGGGTAGACAGAATCATACCAAAGAGGGCAATTGGTAGTCTCCTGTTCAACTTCTTTATGGTATCAATGCTGAGATACCAATCACCTTAGAATTGCTAGCCTTGAAATTGGCAAAGGCAATTGAAGATCAGACATATGAAAGCTCTCTTGATAAGAGAATCATGTGTCTGACTAAGCTGGATGAACAGAGAACCATGGTGGTGGATAGAATTGCTACTCATCAAAGTCTGGTAAAGAAACTCTTTGCCCAAAAGGACAAAAATCATGATTTCTAGATTAGGTAACACGACTCTGCAACCCAATGGTACACATGAAGACACTGGAGATTTTAGATTTTACTCCCTTCAATTCTTTTTATAATTGATAGAACTTCCCCAACTAGAGCTAGCTATTTTCCCCCAAAAATATCACCCATTTTTGGGACAACATTTGAACTATTTTGGTACTACAGACCAAAATTGTCTCTTTCCTTTTCAAAATTTGTCCTGGGCATTCAAATTCCTCATTTTTCAAGCTTCTCAGAAATATATGGACTCTGTAGGCTAGAATCTATGGACTCAGTAGGCTAAAATCTACAGACTCTACAAGAGGAAAAATCTACATACTCTGTAAGAAGAAAATCTATGGACTCTGTAGGCCAAGTTCAACGGACTTCACAGGTTGATTTCTATGGACTCTACAATAAATAAGCAAGATCTCAACACTTAGGTGATTTCAAAGTTGGTTCAATGACTAGGTTCAACCAAAAGAGTTCATCAACAAGCTTCTAAGGGAGGATTGAACCATTTAACCTTGAACCATTTTAGTTCAACAGGTTCAACAGGTTCAAAGATTCAACATCAGCAACAAGAGTTCAATAGGTTCAATGGACTAATGGTTCAATAGATTCAAAGGCTTCTACAAGAAAGTTCAATCAAGGTTTGACAAGTTTCTGAGGCTTGAACCATTAAACTATTGAACCATTAAACAACTTAGGTTCAAAGGTTCAACGGGTTCAAGGTTTAACAGGTTCAATGTGTTTGGTTCAATGAGGATCAAAAGGACTTAGCCAAATCAAAGAGAATGAACTGATTGAACCGGTGAACTATTAAACCACTTTGGTTTAAAGGCTTGGTTTAATTCAGTTGGTTCAATGCTTTAGTTCATCAAATGGTTCAATGGCTTTTGGTTCAATCAAAGGGTTCATCGGCTTGGTTCAAAGCTTGGTTCAATGGTTGGTTCAAAGGATCGGTTCAATGCAAAAGTTCAAAAGAGCCTCTCGAAGGACAAGTGTCCTTGTGGAGGGCACTTGGTCGACAAGGCACCCTTTGAAAGGGTCATTTTCAAGGAAGCCATAAAGGTAAGTTATTTCAGAATTTTGTTTAAGGCAGCTAAAAGACAAAGGGATTTCCTTCAGGAAAAAGACTAAGGCATACTTCCTTCAAAAAATTTGTCCAAAGGAATTCCTTCGGACAAAAAGTCTGAAGGAATTCAAAAAGGCTATGGGAGGAAAGCCTAAAGGAATTTCTGAAAGCTAAAGACAAAGCGATAATTATTGCAGACTTTTTATCTATGGGAAAATATCTTTGGAAAAAGTCCATGGGAAAATGTTCGTGGGAAAGCTCCGAAGGACTCCAAAGATAAAAGGCCACCGAAAGACCCTGAAGGGTAGGTTCCCTTGCGGGGGACTCTTGGATACCAAATTAAAGGACACTTCCTCAAAGCTAAAGGGTCACCTTCCCTTCAGGAAGATGCAAAACAAAAACTTAGCGACCCACCGAAAGAAAGAAGCTTAAAGGCCATCTGAAGACCACTTGAAGGGTAGATACCCTTGCGGGGGGGTCTTCCCGACCCAAAGTGGATCATTTCTTAAGGCTTGAAAGGCAAGTTTCCTCTGAGAAAGCTTAAACAGGAAAGTTGAAGAAGGACCAAGGGGTGACGTGCTTGAAGACATCAAATTCAAGAATAGTGAACTAGCTATTGAAAATGAAGTGACGTGCCCATGGACGTCAAAGTTACGATAGTAAAATAGCTATTGATCCTTGTAGATTTAAATATATGGACCCAAATTCATTCAAAGGCTTTAAGGCCAGGACCAGTAGAAAGCAACTAAGGAACAGAATATCAAATTGAATCCAGGACCCGATTCAATTAACCAAAAAAGGAGGAACGATGAAGAAGGATTAGATCACCAGGTGGACATTGAAAGTTGCAAACTTTCAATAGCATGAATTGTTTCTCTGTATTGAGAAAAACAAATGGGTAGATTCCCCTAAATTCTAGTCTATCTTTTTAACAAATTTCAATGCAACATGATGTGTTACTATTCTCAAGTCCTTCTTGAAGAGGCTATATAAGGGACTCTCTTTTATTGTAAATATCTCTTTTTCTAACAATCAAAAATGAAAATCTACTGAAATTGAAAGGCATTACTAAGACTTTGAGCTCATATTGTTGATCATATTTTGTTATTGTAATAAGAAAGCAAGTTACTTTTTAGACTTTGTCTTGTGATATCTTTATTGTTGGGGAAACTGTTCTTATGTCTTTTTCCTTAATATATTTTTTGTTCCTTTAATTCAACAAGAAAAATTAGTGAAAGTATTCAGGAAGGTGTCCTGAAGTCAAATGTGGAGAGACTTTGTGTCCCCATAATTGCCTTTAGTGTGTTTTCTTTTTGTTTCTATGTAAAGGACCTTGGGATGACTTTGTGCCCTCATTGTCCTTCGTATCTCACTCTTGGGCAATTCAGGTGGAGACTTTGTGCTACATCTCAATTTGTAGTTACTACATCCTTGGTTATATTTTTTAATTACTACTTAGAGTATTCTTGTGGTTTGCTGAATAGTACTTCTGAAAGAAGAGTGCTTTCTATCATTTCCCTTGAGATTTCTCCTTTGATCTGCACACATCATCTCTAAAAAATGAGAGATGGATGGTTTATCCTACCCTTGAGTATTATTTTATATTTATATATATATAGCCTATCTATAGAGAACCTCCCCTTGATGAGAGGAGAGATTAGTCCCCTTTTGATGTGGTAAACCTACACATTTGGATGACCAATCTTCCTACTTTGGCTGATCAGACCTATTTTATTTATCAATATGCTAATCGACAAAGTATTCAAACAATAGTATCCACCTAAAAAAAATTGATAAAATATGAATGAATACTAATATTAACCCTCTAATTGTCCTTAAGGAACTTATCCTTCCCTTTCAATGTCTATCTCCTTCTCTTAAGTCCACTTAAGCTCCACTCATCCAAATAGGCTTATTAAGCCTTGCTTTTATACCATACACTTCATCTAACCCATATTTGTTAGACAAGATCCTTAACTCACTTGGATCACAATTAAAATAGTTTCATACACATGTTACATATTATAACCAAACACTCCATAGATCGGTTATAACCTATAGAGGCTAAAACTCAATTAAGCATAATAGAGACCTAATGGAATTAGTCCTTCACACCCACACGTTACACTTGTGACCTCTTGGACTATCTTTTGCCTTGAAAAATTAATTAAAGACATATAAATTTCCTTAAATATACCATTTATTACTCCCACATATGTCCATACCACCTATAACTCCATTTCACACCTTGAACCTATCAATTAAGTCTACTCACCTTTTAGGACTTTACACATAGAAAACTGTCTCTTAGAAATGAAGCATACAATCATTTTTTTCAAAAAACCCACTTGAAAAAACACATTAATAGATCATTAATGACTTAAAAAACTTATCCATTTCCATTTTACACCTTCACTTGGGCTCCAAGTATCCAAAACCACCTCTACAATAGGACCAATCAGAATGGTCAAACATAGTCAAAGTACAATCAAGTAACTTTGATATTTCACAATTGATCAAGGAAAAAATATGAATTAAAATGACTTATTATGATACTTTGATACTTATAAAACATATATATACTCATTTTATCCTTTAACACTTCCAATAACACTTCTAACTCACTTCTACAAAGTGATCACCTAGAAACTACCTATAACACAAAAACATAGTTATGAACAAGCTCATGTTTAACACTTGAGATGGAACTTTAATGACTTATATTGAACATAAATTGTTAATATATGGTATAAATATCATTATTAATCAATTATATATCTTTTCTTGGCATAAATAATTTTTCTAATAGACCAATCCGTTAGACCACTCTCATAAGCTAGACAAGCCTTTTTGGCTTTGACAATTCAACTCCTTAAATTATATATATAATTTAAAAAAGTATTGTGTAGTTAATTTATGTCTTAAAAAATAAAAAAAATATCCATTTTATGCATCACCTCTTTCCATAAGGACTCAAACACATCATTTACCTTAACACACCTAAAACTATCAACTTGGCTAAAAAACACAATCATAGTGAGCATGACTCCTAACACCTGTAGGATCACTTCCTTGACCTAAAAATGTCATTAAATATCCTTATCACATATTAAAACACTAATACATATATTTCATGTGGAAAATGTAGAACATATAGGTCAATCTTTGATCCTTTCTCATTTACTATTTTTACTCATACAGATAGGTCACTTTGAGGGCATCTTCTTGCTTATGTATGAGCACTATAAACACTTAAAAACAAAGTAAAAATTAGGAATATATCTTAAAAAAATACCCAAAACCATTTTATCCATCCCTAGTCTCTTGCACATCATCACTAAATAGGTTCTCACTCAATCCTAGTTTCCTTCACTATTTTCATTGTCTGCAATCTAGTGATAGGTCAAATTGATTGAACAAAATGATTCACATAAAGAAAATATCTTGAAAATAAAAATACATTGGTCTCAAGAAAAATTCTTTGCTTTCAACATCCATTAACTTGTATTCATTGACTCAAGCAGCCCTACCTATAGTACCAAATTCTTTAAAAACAAGTTCTTTTTTAACCTTGTACTCATTGCCTTGACAAACCACTTCCACATAGAGGTGATTAGAGGATTATTATAAAAAATAAAATAATAAACTTGAAAAAACAATCCATTCTATGTGAAAACCATTCACATCTTTCTAATCGCTCTATTAATGAGGGTTTTCAAGCATAAAAACCTCCTTACCTTATTAACATTTGTTCATAAAGTTGAGGGCTTAGTTTCTCTATAAAATAATTTTTAAATATTATTAGGAACCTTACCCAACTAATCCAAATGGATTAGGTCACCATTTAAACTCTAAACATGCCAATGAACATCTCAACTTCCTTCTCAAGCTTAGAAACCTTCACTTTGCGTGCATAGGAGACCTTCCAACATGATATCTTGCTTTCTCTTTCTCCTTAAGACCTAAAATTTTGTCCACACCTTTTACTCACCTATTAAAACCTAATTAAATTCTTACATGTGCTATACCATCTTGACAAATCACATTGAAACTTCATTTAAACTTCACTAGGTGTTTTGGCATATTAGGCCTTTAGCTACAAGTCACCTTAAGTCTGGAGTATGACCTTCTCACCACTGTATATTCTCTCAAAACCTTAACCACATATCAAATTCACTTATTCCATATTTATCAATCTATTATCCATGTTCACATAGGTCACATGTTTCTTTCCTTAATAAGCTACCAAGCTTGTTCCTTCTTGCACCAAAATAGACATTTCATCCTCAAAGCCTTCTTGTCACTTCATGATATCAACCTTCATCAATGACATCACCAATTTGTCATTACTTTTGACACCAATGACAACACTTTTTCCAATAACCTTAATATCAATGCTATACTCCATGACTTTGGTAATCTAACATGCTCTATTTTTATTGATGTCTTTGCTCAATAAAAACTCCTTCACACTTGGATGTGAGACCCTCAACTAATTATATTATTAGAGAGCATGTGTCTAAGATTTTTTAATTACCTAATGATATATATCACTTGTATTTACAAAATTTATACCTCAACTCATGGTATTTTAGCACTTGATTAAAGAAACTAATAGGCTGCTCTAATTTGTCATTGTTTTGTTGCACTAAGATTGATGAGGTGTCGTCATTCCCTCCAAAGGCATAGATGATGAAATATTTTTTCATAAAATGGATTCCGAAGTCTATGGGCTTGCCATATTTATCTCTTGATCACTTCAAAATTGCTCTTGACCTCTCTTGTCTAGTTAAAAGTGTAATTCTTCTTAATCATGGATGTGAGTGGCTTGCCCAAGGAAGTAAAGCCTAGTATAAACCTTTTCAAAAAAATTATATTTCCTAAAAGACTTTGTAGACCCTTCTTATGGCATGAAAGTGAAAGGGATTTAATATACTCTACTCTCTCTTGGTCAATGGTTAATCCATCCTTAAAGACTATGTGCCCTAACAATTTGCCCTCATAGATTACAAATACACATTTATTTGGGTTTAGGGATACCCCAAACTCTCTACATATATAAAATAACTACTTCAACTAACCCATAAGGTCTATTTCATGCTTATAAAAAATAGCAATGTCATCAGGATAAACCAAGATCATATTGTTGATATTACCCTTGAATTCCATATCCATAGATCATCAGAAGGTTACCCTAACATTGGTTAATCCAAAAGGCATTTTTTTAATGCATAGGTTTCTCATTTAGTTGTAAAAGATTTCTTGAACTGAAAAAATCCTATACAAGTATTTGGTTCTAGCCTGAATAATCATCTAGGAGGGAAACCTCTCAACTCTATCTACTCTTTTGAGACTCTATTCCATTGGTGGGAGAGGGTAATGGTCTTTGAGGGATGCTTTTTAAAATCCATGAAGTATACTTGTAACCTAATATCCCCATTATTTTTCCTAACAAGGAAAAGATTGTCAATCTAAAAGAAGTGTTTAATTATAAAGATGATATTAGACTCAATAAGTTTAGTCAGTTCTTTCCTCATTAATGGTTCTAACTTGGGGTTTATAGGTATTTGCTTTTTCATAACCATATTTACATTAGGATCTAGCTCAATTATTATGTGTTGAGCTAGGGTAGGATAAAATCCCTTAAGATCTTGATAACTCCAAGAAAATACATCATCATAATTTCTGCAAAGACTAATGAATTTTGCCTTTTCAGGCTAAGGGCATACCTTTCCAAATTTCAATTTATTTATATTGGAGATGGTCACTTTCTCATAGTTTTATTTCTTAATTTTCATGATCCTCCATTTTCCTTTGAATTAGTTATCTTAATTTAGGACATTTTCCAATGTGACTACCCCTTTGGGTAGCTTATTGCCTTTCAACTAAATGATATGATCTTCATATTGTACTTTCCATCTTGATTGGTTCTTGGCACCAAAATCTACCACATCTTGTAGTAAATTGATTATTTATTCATCATTATCAAACACTTTCCAATTTCACACATTTTCTAAGACTACTGACCTTAATACAATCTTGATAAGTTATGAATCTTTCATGACATCACAAGGTAGATTGTATTGCAATCCTACCACTGCAAGTATATTTACATCATCATTCTTTTCCATTGCAATAGCTTAGATTTTTAAAGCTTCAAAGCCTTCAATCAAGTCCCAAAATCCATGTTTATATGCCTTCAATAAATTATTCTTTGATGCATTCTCAATGTTGACCTGATTTACAATTAACTCATTATTTCCAAATACTTGCAATGTCTTTAATCCTCTTTTATGTGCCAATTTAAGGCCTTGAATCAATGCCTCATATTTGGCCACATTATTAGTGCATTTGAATTGTAGTCTATATGAGAAAAAATACTTATCCCTTTGAGGAAATACCAGTATAACACCTACACTGGCCCCATTTATGCTCCTTAAGCCATCAAAATAGAGCTTCCATATGCCCTCAAGGTCTTCTTAAGTTTTCATGAGATTTGGCATAATAGAATATTTCTCAAGAATGTAGTAAATGTGTGATCCCATATCTTATATGTAGTCATATGGATCAAATCCATAGTTCTCATTAGCCCATTCATCTAGTATATGGTCTAAAACATCCTCTAAAGATGTGATGGTCTAATGTAAGACTGAACTATCCTCTGGGTCATGCATTATGTAGTTCATGTCAATTGGATTGAGTATGGCTATATATGATTTATAAAAATAGGCTCAACCTTTATAGTCAACTTAGTTACATATCTAGTCCTCAATAACATGTGTGACCAGTTAGATGATAAGTACCCACCCATTTTTGTAGTTAAGTCTCTTGAAAGACAAATGAAAAAATGAGGAGGCAGACATATAATAGAGATGTCTTGGGTGATGGAGAGGCTAGGACATTAATGTATATTAATATTTAAACCCTTAATTATCCCTATTGATTTGAAAATTATACCATCTAGTTGGACAACTTCTTTTACAATTGGGGTATACTCTATACCTAACATATTAGTTATCTTCTTAGGCATGACCAAGTTACATTCACCTAAATCAATCATATATCTATGGACAAGGTAATTATATGTGATCAAGGAGATATAATATGGTGGTAGCTTGTGTCTCTTGCTAGACTCTCCTTCTTTAAGTTGACATAAACTTGTGGAAGCAGTTGAAGTGGACTTTTTTGGCTCATGCAAATGGAAGGTCTTCAATGCTTCTTAAAAAAAATTCCTTTGAGAAGGAATGGATAGGGCTTCCCACATGGTCACATTCAAACTTTTCTTATTCATTTGTTCCAATATGTTAAAAAGAATTTGATATCCTTTTGTCTAAATATTTGAGATAACAGCATCATCTTTAGTGTGTTGACTAACTTGAGGATCATTCTCCTTTTGGGTAGGATGGTTTGGTTATGCTTGGGTGGTGGAAATAATCACCTTTTCTTTGACAACTTCACATGGATTTTGTGAAGTAGAGGCTTGGCCTATTGAGGAATATTGCTCACCTTCCATTGCCCTTCTTTTAAACCTTATATTATAATCCACTAGATTTTTGATTGCATTTGGTACTTTCTTTTGATTTATTCCAATGAAGTCATTTTCCTACCAATTTACCAAATTGGCTTGATTTACTTGCATTTGGGCATGCTCACACACTTCTTCCCTTTGTGAAGTAAACTCCTTTATCTGATCTTGGGGATATTATATGTTTTTCACCATCAAAGCTTGGTTCAACACTCCATTTATACAAGTAACTTGATTATGTGGTTGATTACAAGGAAATAACCACTCATAATCTTGGGCTATGTTGTTTTGGATAGGCACAATAACTCTTGAGGTTATAGCAACATTGGTACTTCATGTATTAGGTGGTCTAGGGTAAGTGAGTCAGCCTTAGGCTTATGAATTACATTGTTAAGGTTTCCTAACATGCTGATAAGATTGATTAAATGGTTGGTATGGTCTATAATGTTGGGGTTAATACCTATTTAAATCTATTAGCTCATTTTCATAACTCTGTAGAAGTGATTTACCTTCTGTAGCTCACTAAGAGGAATAATAATGTAGTTGGTGGGCTGACTAAAATAGGGATAGGTGCCAATGAAGGTTGAGTAGTAAGTTGATTGGGTAGTGGCTCTAGAAAGAAAGGCCTAAAAGGCATGGGAGTAATTATTTTCATCTTGAATTATACCATCCCTAATAACAATGTCATATGCATCAATAGGTATAACTCATCCCATGTATTTGACCATTACAACTATATCACTATTTAGAGACCTTAAATAATAAAAGAATGTAGTATTTGGAGATGGTTTAAACAAAAGTGGTATTTTATCCAATACTCTTTGTAATTGAATTTAAAGTCAACCATCAATTCATGTGGGGTTCTCTTAATGGTGGTGATATGTTCCATCAAATATAAGTGATCACTTTTGTCTTCAAATTGATTGCATAATTGCTCTCCTAGCTTATCATAGTTATGAATGGAATTAAGAATCAAAATTTTATACCATTGGATATCTTTCCATTTAAAGGAATTTGTAAGTAGTTAAACTACTACATTATCTTTAGTGACATGGTAGACTGGGCATATGTTAGTAATGTCTTGTATGTGTTTTATTGGGGTAGTTTCCTTCTCACTAGTAAAATATTAAAAGATCTTAAGATTTACAAATGGAATGTCATCATATTGATCTATATCCAAAGGACTACCTCCATTAAAGGTCATAAATAGTTTTTTTTAGCTGACATGAAGGGAATATGAAAGAGTCTTCCTCTAGGTTGGGAAAATATTCCAAAAAGAGTAGACTGAGCTTTAGGGGATGACTATCTTGAATAAATAAATACCCTAATAATAGATAAGGCTGATCTAAATCTCATTACTCTAGGGAGTATAAGTAACTAAATAAAATGAAATTTGGTATATTTTGAGGATGATCTTGTTTATCATGGCATAAGATGTAGAACTGATCTTTTATAAACTAAGGATACTTGGAGTCATCAAGTTCTTTTAGGGTGTCTTACACACTACAAATCAACTAAGAGTAGTATTAATATTTCAACTAAACTTATAAACCCTTGTCCCATAGAGCATGCTAGAAATTGTTATCGCTTAGATCTTACACCCATTGGATTGAAGGATAGCTCAGTGAAACAATGGGATCACCCATAAGGTGTGGGACCCTTACCTCCTTGGGTTGAACCTATGAACAAGGTTGAATTCCTTTTTAGGCCTAATGCATCTAATTTAACATTAGTTATAGACCTAACTCTACTTCCTACAAGACATATCTAAACTATGTTAAGCTCTTAACAGGGAAAAGAGATAGGAAGCTAAACTAAAAATACAAGAGTGGTGATGTACCAAATATCTAGAGATCACCTAAACTTTCTCAAATGACATAATATAACCTATGAAACTAGTGTTTGAGCACAATTTTAATGTTTAATCTCAGTTGCATAAGTATTTCATGTGAAGGCAGATAGTCTAATACATTGTTAGGAGGGATGAGATACTATCCACAACTAACTCATATAAAAACCTAATTATGTATGGTATATGACCTTCAAAAGGAACTTATTACTACATAGAGGTGAAAATAATTGGATAGTAATGAAGGGAAAGATATATTTTCACAAATAAGGATCAATAGTTCACTAATATACACAATAATGCAAGCAATAAAGGAGAAAGCAAATTTAAATTTCCATTAGAATAAGGCTACAACATGGCATGGTAGGACTCCAAAGAAGTAGAGCTTTGCTATGATAAGGAGAGGGATCCCTTGTATGTTTATAATTATTCTATATGGACTCATTTACTTGTAGAATATTGAATGCCACTTGGATTGATAGCTTAAACTCAAATTATTAGGTAAGTTCTAAAGGATAAAATACATGATGTTTTTATACTATGAGTTCACCTTCATTAATGGATAAATGTATTGGGGATGGATCAAGGCTTGAAAGATCATATGAAAAGGCTGTGTACCAATGCTATCGAACCCATCCTCATTTAATTTTGTCTTGTAAAATCTAGAGATTTAAAGACTATGAATTGCCTTAAAATTGTGGTTTGTATCCCTTTTCATAGCCTATGTATGCCTTTTAGTTGAAATAAGATAAAGGGACTATCCTTGATTGGCTCTATAAACTTCCCTAGCACAAATTCATGCTCCTTTGGTGATTTGGTCATGCACACAATACTCATGATATTACTTTGGGTTAATATTTCATCTATGAATTCTTGGATTGGTGAGCTAAGTCACCAATGGGATGGTTTGTCTATGTCCTTACATATGACCTTTATGTTTATTTGGGTGATGTTTTGACTATGGCTTGTTATCTCTCCAGTCACCATTGAATTTACACTTGTCTTGGTTTGGTGTCTTGTCCACCTTTCTTGGTTGCTAGCATGTCATCCACTTGTTTGCTTACTTGATTTTATCTTGATGTGCTCATTAGGGTTCAATATTGGGCTAGGGCTCTTCATATTTTGTGTTGATCTTGATCAATACAAGATAGGGATTTTTGTTTGACTTGATGAGCTTAGTGAGCTCATCATCAATATCTTCCCTTGTGATTGATCCTAACTCATCATCCTCCTCTTTCTTTATCAATTTTAGACCCTTCTACTAGGATCTCAGGCTTGAATAATGCAAATCAAGCTGATCTCAGGCTTTTCTTTGGCATCTCAAGACCACTATGTGAGCCTCTCATTTTATTCTAAGTTATCATCACAAAAGAGCTTAGGATCAACATTTTTATCCTTCATCGAGTCATTGGCCAACTAAAATTAGCATTGGCTCATCCTTCTCTATAGATCCCTTGAGCTCATAAACATCAAGTTCATATACAAGTATATTCAGTCTAGGGACTTAGTCCCACATTGATTATAATGGAATTATTTGAGGGGTTTATAATGAAAAATGTTCTCATTGTTAAGTGAATATAAATGAGAATGCCCCCTTCTTCAAAAAAGGGGCCCCAATCCATGAGCATATGATTGATTATTGAAGACCTAGAAGGATAAGGAGACCAAACCCCCTTCTTTCTCCTTATGCCACATGGAATCTTTTTATTTATTTGACTCATCAATTATGTCCATAGGGCCCTTTTAGTTCATCCACATGTTATTTTTTATTCATCCTCACTTGGTTTGATCCATCCATGTGTCTCAATCAATGGCTAGGGAAGAGTGAATGGATAACCCAAGTGTATAGAATGATTCAGTTTGGTGCAACATTATTGAGCTTGGATTTGAGGTGAAGATCTCTGGTAGGAAATGCATCTTGATTAAACCATGAATGTTCTACACAATTTTAAAGAGTGCCTGCATGTCAACATAATAATACATGGGTGTTGGGATATCAACATAATCATTGCTCTCTATTTATACAAATTTTGGGGCTATTGGATATGCCTATAACACATCTCTCACTATTTCCTCCCCTTGAGCATAACATTTCCTACTACATCTAGTGGGGGCATAATATGTTTGCAAACCATTGTTCCTTGAAAGTCAATCCAGCATTGCTACAACCTTCATGGGAATAATTACTACCTTGACCCAATTATCAGTTTTAATGCCTACATAAACATAAGTGGTATTTTCATCCCTTTTGGTGACTTTTCAAATATCTAGTCTTAATCCCAATGGATCTATTATATAAAATCTTCTAAAAATGGTAAAAAAATTGGAAGCTAAGGTTATCAATATTAAACAAAATGCTCTTAAATAAACTTAGGATATTGATTCTCAAGATCTATTACAGAATCCTCTATCACTTGAGATATTTTTGCACCCTATTCCAACTAGTTTTTATATATAATCAAGAATGAATCATGTCTGTAAATCAATACTAGCTCAGATAAGATAGAGCATACCTACACTTTTGATTGGGAATACATTTGGTAAGTGGGAGCATGACCAATATGGGGATCCACTAGACCTAATTAGGGGATCTCTTATCATAATACACTATGTTAAGGAGGGTTCTAAAGCCTTTAGTCTAACATAATCAAACAATAACCCTAAGGGGGTCTTAGGTTTTAATATTTCACCTATGCTAATAACAATAAATTAAATCTAATCTATTGTTCACCAAAGCTTATGGCACAAAGTTGGGGTTAGAAACCAAAAAAAGAACTCAATATGCATAGAAGACATATACTCATGTCAATGTATATGGAATTTTAATGCATGGAAGAGAAGCACAACTACATTATCTATCTACTCTTACAAATGAAAAATAAAGTTAAGAATACTTACTATTTTAAAGACATTTTACTTGTGTTCTTTAGAAGAAGGAGAAAAGAAACTCGAGAAGGGTATGGTATAAAAACTTGATATGTTATGTGCACATTGATCCAGATGGTTAAAGATACTCCTCTTTATCTTGGGAGGAATGACCTATAAATAGGAAAACACTAAAAAAAATGGTTGATTAGTTAGATGATAGGGTGGATTGCCTAACAAGCTAGATCTAAGAAGCACGAACTTCTTTGGAGGCTATCAATCCACACTTTTAAATAATCAAGTTCTGAAAGAGAAAGATAAAGTACTTGCATATATCATAGAAGATATTGAAATTAAATTCAAGAAGTGATTGACAAATGAATAGGTGAATTTGACTAACTATAGAAATAAACAAGTTGATATTAATGCCAAATGAATTAGGTATAATTCATAAAATAGGGAAAGTTTTAGTTGGGAGAGTTATAAGGTCTGAGATTGGGATTTGGTTGAGGTTTAGTGGGTAAAAATAGGTTGTTATTTATCTATCACATAGTGACCATTGACAGTTAGGGTGACTATTGGTGGTAATTATGGTTTTGATATAGCTCAAGAAAATTGATTGACAGAGTTGTAGAATGGGAATCCAAAATAGTGGTTTTGGGTTAGGTTGGTCACAAAATAATAAGAAAGTAACTAATTAGTGAAAATAGATACTTAGTTTTCTTATTTCTAATCTAAATAGGGTCAAAGGATCTATTTTTGAAACTTGGAGAAATTTTGATAGAGTAATGATATTTGGTTGTTGGTTGATGAGTGATAGTACTTCAGATCTCTATCACACTTGTTGGTTTGTTGTTTTTCTAGGAGAATGACTTGCCAAATAAATTTTAAAACTAAAAGCTATTGATAGTTGTAGATCCCTTTTCATCTACTATTCCTCTCTCTTTTATAATAAAATAGGAGAGGTGGAAGTGTGGGTTTAATAATAGGTTTAACTTACTATCTAATTTTAACTTCGACATGCATTGATCCATGAGTGGATTAGGCAAGCTAATTATAGAAAATCCATTTATAATTAAAGTGGGTATTTGACTATTCAAGTAGTGGGAACCTAACCATTAGTGGTCATTCCTAACCATCGATAGTTAGGGTGATCATTAGTGGTCAAATGTCAAAGGCTTAGTTTGGTCAAGGTGTGTTAGTAAGCTAATTAGTTAATCAGCTAGCTAGACTCAGGTTTACAGTCAAAGGGTTGGGGGATGATCTTTAGGGGGCCATGAGGTAGTCTAGGGGTATTTCAACATCTAGAACCATTGTGTGTAGTTTTCTAGTGCTTACATTTTCCCCTTTTTATTATATAATTTGTATCAGTAAGTGGAAAAATAAATACTTGAGAAGGGTCAAAGGTTTGGTTACCCTGAGTATAGGAAGAGGTGTTCCCCCCTCAAACTAAGAATCAATGAGGTGAAATAGAATCAGGTGTGGGTTTGATAAGTGATGAAGTTGGTATTGAGTTGGTGGTTGATAGGCTGGGCACTAAAGCATAAAAATGGGCATGAAGTGTGACTAAGTGTGATAGCCAAGATCATGCATTAACTAGGTTGCCATGGTTGGTAAAAAAAGGGTGGTACTAGAAGGATAAGTGGCAAGTGGAACATATGACCATATGTGATGGTTGAGATACACTTGTAAACTTAAGTCTCTTAGATAAAGTTAGTGTTATCATTGGTTATCTAAGGTAATAAGTGCTCCCATAAATACATAAATTAGTTGGGTGTGCACAAGGTAACACAAGTTCAAAATGTTTAACATGGAAATTTAGTTAGTACAGTCAAAAGGATAAAGGTAAGGTCATCACACAACATGTGAAAGATTGGGCCAAAATCATAACTGGTGAGGTTGATGTGGTATAGTCAAGGTGGGTAGAGAAAGTGATCTCTATAGGTGGGCATATGGTATGGGTATGTGCTAAAAAGTGATAAGTTTTTGGTTTGGAGGAGAAACCCTAAAAAAAATCAACTATAGACAATCAGGGTTAACCATCAGGGTCAACTATCAATGATCAAGTGTCAGCCTTAAAAAGGTGAGGTCAAAAATACTATCATGAGCCCTTTTGTGCTCATTTGAGAATATTAACTAAGGGAAATGAATGTTTTGGTGTTTTTGAGAATATGGCTATAGGTTGTTAGTGTTTGATTGATTGAAACCATTGAGGTGGACTAGAGTTATTGGAGAGTTAAGTTGTCTAAGGATATAATGTGGATGAGGGAGGGCACATGGCTAAGCCATGGGTCCTCACGTTCCTCTTCGATGATGGTTGAGGAATGAGGTAGGTGGTGCATTTTGAATTTGATAGAGTATTTTGAAATTTGGAAAATGAATAGTGTTGTTTAGTTATTGGTGACTTGGGATTTAGGGTTCTAGGTAACATTTATTGGAGAGTTGGAATCTATAGTTGTTTATCCAACTTGGTAAGGGTAGGTAGGGTGGGGGGTAGATGTAGATATATATATATATATATAGGGAGTTATGGTATTTGGGTAGGTGTAAAAGGAGGGTAAGGTTTGTTTGGTCTACTGGTAGTCATGCATAGTGACCATCGATAGTCACTACCGACTATTAGCGGTCAATAAGTGACTATTGTAGGTCACTTGACCATCGGCGGTTGATAAGTGACCATCATAGGTCACTTGACCATTGATGGTCGATAAGTGACCATTGGTGATCAATAAGTGACCATCGTAGTTCACATGACTGTTGGTGGTTGAATATAATAATGGTTGATCATCGATGGTCAAGTGAATGGCAATATGTTTTTAAAATTTAAGGTGAATAGTTATTAGAGTAAGGTTGATAGGTGAATGTTAAGTTTAGTTGTTGAGTATTTAGGTTTTAGGCAATGTTAAAGGGTAATGGTTAAATAATGGGTCATGATTAAGGTAAAGAGGTGAAGGTTACAAGTTGAAATGGATAAGGGTCACAGGAAATGGTAAAAAGTGGTAAGGTCAAGGTTTATAGGTCTAGGTGTTATTATTCATATAATGGTTGAATGATATAGGTTGATAGGTAATAGTTTAAGTTAAGTTGAAAGGTGAATGTGCAGGATAAGGTTGTAATTGATAGGTTAGATGTTGAAATTGGAATGTTGGTTGTTAAGTGTTTTTGATGAGATAGGTTAAAGTATTTATGCTTTAGATAAGCCATAGGTATAAGTCATAGTAAGATAATGTGAGAATAGGAGGTAGGTGTAATAGGTAGAGTTCATAGGCAAAATATGTTAATAAACTAAGACTTTGTTGTTATCAAACCTTATAGGCAGGTGAGAGGATTCAAATGAGGGACAAAGTGCCCTAGATTTTTTATGAGATTCAAAGAGGTATGATTGTTGATTACTAGGCACACATGGAGGATGTGGGCCTCAACGATATGATACATTACTAGCATATACCATGAGACACAACAATGTTAGTGGCACTCATCAAGAGATTGGATCATATCATTATTACCTTTTTCTTACCTACAGGGGAGCTAATGATTCTATCTAAGGATATCTACAGGATCATGTAACTACACATATGGGGGGAGATGATCTACCATATTGAGAGGGAGGAGTGGGAAAAGTTTTTGGATCTTCTATATGAAGAGGAAATGGATTTTTCAAGGTGGCACTCTAGTGTTTTTCATTACACACCATTCTAATAGAAGGACAAGAGTGCAAGGAAGATTTTCACCATGATGATGATAGAGGTGATGTGCTACACATTGCTTGATTCTAGTAGTGGGAGGCTCACTTATTTGTTATTGGAGGTACTCATAGAGGTGTTTTTGTGTGGTAAAATGTTCTCATTAGCACCTAGGTTGATGGTTTAGATTCATAAGTAACTATGGGTATTTTGATCCTATAGGAGGTATGAGAGCAGTGTTGACTTCATTCTACATTGTTGGGCTTACGAGCACATCCAGGTGTTGAGACTAATGGGGCTACCATGGGAGGATTATTATTAGATGGGTCTTTGAGTTAGAAACATGTAGTGGAGGAATGACTATTCTCTCTTAGGACTAGGAGGAGGGTCACATGATATTTACTAGTTCAAAGGATGACTAGATGCATTAGTTATTAGAGACATGATTTGGAGACCATATGTTAGGTTTCTAGGGTGGGCACATTACAAGAGACTTACTCTATCCCTATAGAGCTTTATATGGATATATGATAGATGGGATGGTTAGATAGAACTAATATCATTTGATAGGGTATAATGATAGTTCATCTTGGTGTAGGGTATCCCTCAGGTGTTCCCAAGGTATAGGAGGGAGGATGTAGAGTTTCTATTGCTCACTTCATAGCCAGTTCATGATTTTATTAACCATGAGGATATACTAGTGAGGATAGAGACAAATGATGTAGGTGTTATAAAATGAGTATCTTACATGGTACCAGACACTCTATACCCTAGTTGATATTGGTATTGAGGATAGGGGTCATAAAGATATAGATATGGAAGTTAGAGGAGATAGGTAATAGGTTTAGATGTCAGGGGTTTCCATAGATTTATAGGCAGTGATCATAAAGAGAGATCAGGCATGAACAGCTTTAGCCATAGTACAAACATCTTTAATAGTGGTGTATGCATCACTAATAGTAGCATAGGGTTAGTTGGGCACTATTACAGGTGAAAAAGACCAAGACAGGTCTCAACTAGCCTTGATGATGCAAGAGAGAGAGACTCTTCGACAAGTAGGGGGTGTAGTACTAGTATCCATAGGACTAGTAGGGATGATTCCCATGTAGAGATACATAGTGACTATGGAAGAGTTATGATACTATGAGGCCTTAATATTTAGGCATTTTCTAGATGATCCTTGATGGGGTGAGTATAGGGTTGGGATTGTAGGTGGTGATAGCATAACAATAATAGATCAGTGGGCCACATCTATGGGAGGAAAAATAGGTGAAAGAGGGTAGGCTCCAAGATGCAATGTTACACTAGGAGGTAGTGGGGCCTCAGGTTCTTAATTTATTTATAAGGCATTATACTTATTATTTATATGATTTTTGATATCGACCTATGAGCCAATGCAATGCAATGTATATTTTAAGAGAGATATGTATGTTTGTTGTATATATGATGATGATTATGTGATCATAGACTCATGATTTATAGATATTATCTTTGCATATGGATTATGGTTCATGGTTATGATGTTCATGTTGATTATTTTTTATTATGGTTATGCTCATGATGATATGGATGTGGACTCACCTAGCTAGTCATGTGATGATATGTTTCTTTATTCATGTTTATGATGATGTTATGATATGGATTGATTGTATGATGTGATTATGATGATAATGTGATGTTTTTTATGATTATGGTCACATTTATGACATTTATGATTACAATTGTTGATGCTCATTATTCATGGATGATTTTTGCTATGATTTTGACATGATGATATTGTTATGGTTCTCATGCTAAATTTTAATGACTATATGCTTCTTCATTTATATTTAGACATGTGGTAAATATGTTTATATAATTATGACTGTGTGATAGTGATAGTTGATTTGTTTATAGATTGATGATTATGCTAGAGACGTCTATTTTTGTTTAAGATGTGATGGTGATAGTATTTGGTGTGGTTATGATTATGATCATATTGTTTAGATTAATGTGAAGTACATAGGGTAAGTTAAATAACAAAACTAGATGTGAGAAATATAAGATAATCAAGAGACAAATATTTAGGTTAATATATCAACCAGTGTGAGAGAATTAGGAGGCATAATGCTTCTTATTTGGAAAGGATGAAAACAAACTAAAGTTAGACAGGTGTAAGGAACATAAACCCTTTCAATGCTTCACATTAGCTTTCATTATCTAGTTTAAAAAGTGTCTTCATCACATAATGTCAATTAAGTTCAAAATCCCTTGCTTATAGTCTATAAAGGAGAGGAAGATGAAAAATCGAATATTCTTGGGAGACTAGCTTGCCTCCTTTGTAGGTTACCAAAGATCTAGTATAAACAAGTCTATGTCATATAAGGTATAGACTGATTGATGTAGGAAGTTTACTTATGAGATCCAATTTTAGCTTTCAAATTATTTTGCTTTTGTTGATTGTTTGATAATGGGTCTTTCACTATTTTGTTGTTGCTTGGGAGGGTTTTGGAAGCTGATCGATGTGGGAAGATTCCAAAAAATTATTATACTTTGACAAATGATTTACTCAGCCATCCTTCAAGGGAGTGGTCTAAGTTTATGTGATTTATTTAATGCTTTTGGTAGTTATCCTTCAAGGGAGTAGTCTACCTGATATTGAGTAATTTTGATATGTATTTGGTATCTATCCTTCAAGGGAGTAGTCTGCAGATGCTAGGAATAACCCATGATTGTTTTTTTTGCTTATGATTTTACTTGACATAGACTTTCTTATATAGGATTAAAGGTTCTCATTTTATTAAGGAAAAACTAAAAAGCACAAGAAGATTGAGTAGGTGTGAAAGAGGTTTAGGTGACAATGACCATGGCAATCCATTCTAGGAAAGGGGTAGAAAGTACCATGAGAATCATGCCAGGGGTAGAGCCATGATACCCATTATTCAAGATTAGGCTATGATTTTGATGGATAATCACATGATTTAGTTTTAATCACTTACCCCTAAAATAGGAAGATGAATGTGATTTGAAATCTAGTGATGAGCTTAAGTTAGACAAAAGGTGAGTTTGATCCTTTTTAACAAAATAAAGGATGCAAATGTGAGGCATTGAGGGGCTAAGGTTTTGGGTTTCCCTCTAGAGAGGATAACTGATAAGCTTATGATCCATACTTATGAGTTATGATATAAAGTCCAAGACAATTGAAAGTAAACTTGCCTCACTTACTTTTCTCCATATTGGTTACATGTTGGTTTTCCTTTAAGATGAGGTCTCTAATATTGAATTATTGTACTGTAATGTGTTTTTTATAAGTGTACTTGACTTGCTTTTGATAGACATGAAGATGGGTGAGTGACGTTAAATAATGGTCATTAAGTAGCTCAAGCTGGGTTAAACATTATTGATTGTAAATGTTCTTAGAGATGAGATCTCATAGGGATATGCAAAGAGAGGGGATTAAGAATTTGATAGACAAGATATCCTTTGCTCCAAAAACTAGAGAAAAAGGGGTAGCACCCATAGGGGTCTGAATGTTAGTACAATATGCCTATAAGGCAAAGGGGATGTGTAAATGCCAATCCTGACTAGATGCATTAACCATTTTAGTTAGCATGTTTTTAAGAGTTTTGTTATAAGCTTCCACTTGTCTATTTTCTTGAGGATGATAGGGTGAATATAAACTTAACTTGATGTTGAATGCAATAGAAAGACCTTAGACTTGTTTGTTTTTAAAAGATTTACCATTATTGGTGATGATTTTGTGAGGAAAACTAAAATGATAGATGATGTGATGGTTGATAAAGTTGACATTATTTTTGGCTTTGGTTGATACAAGAGGAATAGCCTCTACCCATTTGGTGAAATATTCAATTACAATGATGATATAATGATGTCACTATGAAGAATGGGGGTTAATTTCACCAATAATGTCCAAAAACCCATTATGAAAAGGGCCAAAAATTTATGGATACACAAAAATTATAGCTAGGTGCATGATGTAAATTGGCATGTTGTTGAAATTTGACACACATTTTTACATAATCACATAAATCTTGGTTAAGGGTAAGTAAGTAATAGCCAAGGTGAATAATGCGTTTAGAAAAAGCTAAGCCACTAAAGTGTCCCCCACATATCCCATCACGTGTTTCCATTATAGAATGATAGGCTTCATGACTACACAAGTAGGGGAAGAGGAGACCATCAAATCCATGTTTATAAATAATTCCTCCAAGTATGGTATAATGTGAGGTTCTTTGGATAAATGCTCTTTGAGCATTCCTAGAAAGACCAAAAGGAATGATGGGAAGGTTGAGATAGTCAAAGGTCTATTGATACCAAAGGTCAGGTTGAGTCTCCTCCACATTAAAGATGGTGGGAGAGTCTAGTTTGACATAATAAGGTTGGTTAAGTCTATGGATAATGATAGATATCTTAGATTCAAAGGGTGCAGACATGATTTGAGAAGCAAAGGAAGCCATTATATCTACAAAATTATTCATAGATTATGAGGTAGTTTGGATATGGTAGTGTTCAAATGAAGCTAATATTACATCATCTAATTATTTTAACTATTATAAGACATCATTATTACAATGGTAAGAGACATTAATTTGATTGACCACTAGTTGAGAGTCACCAAAGATGTTGATCATTTTGAATCTTAAGGCTAACATAGTTTGAAGGCCTACATACTCAACTATATTTTTGGTACACTCAAAATCTAGCTTGAAAGATAAAGGAAGAGGTTCACCTTTAATGGAGATAAAGATAATTCTAGTTCCCCCACCACATTGACACTTTAATCCATCAAAGAACATGGTTACTTGATGGGTGAAGGTTGCCTAAGTTGTTTTAGCTAATTGGTCAATAATGACATTCCATTTAATTTACTTCTATTAAAAAAACTTAAGGCAAAACTCAGCTAAAAATATGAGCCACTTGGCCATACACTAGTTTTGATATGACTTGGAGTGCATATACTTGAGTGAGTCGGTATTAGTTATGACATAGGTCTTGTGGTTGAGAAGGTATTCATGAATCTTGGTGGCCATGAAGACTAAGGCTAGGCAAAGTTTCTCAGTATGGGTGTACTAAGTTATGTATTTTACAAGCATACAACTGATGTATTAGATGACTTGTTCTTTGTGTTATTCATCTTGATGCATGAGTATTTCCCCTAAGGAGTGGTTAGTGGTGGAGATATACAGGTAGAAAGGTTGATCATCCTTGGGAGGATTGAGGATAGGTGGAGACAAAAGGTACTATTTAAGTGAATCAAAGGCCTTTTGATAGTCATTTTTCCACTTAAAAGACACATCCTTCTTAAGAAGGTTATGGAAGGGTTGGCATCAGTTTGAGAGCTGAGAGATAAAGTGAGGAATGGATTGGAGTTTCCCCTATAAGTTATGATTTTTCTTTAGGTGGGTAAGAGGAGGCATGTCAATGATTCTTTGATTTTGACTAGATCAACTTCAATTCCCTAAAGGGATATAATGAATCCAAGGAGCTTTCCTGATAAGACCCCAAAAATGCACTACTTGCATTAAGGTAGACATGGTAATGGATGAGTCACTCAAATAAAATATTGAGAAAGACCAAATGATCCTTACAATATTTGGATTTCCCAAAAATGTCATCAACATAGTCTTCTATGATTTTGTAGATAAGGTCATGGAAGATGTAGGTCATAGCGCTTTGGTAGGTTGCACTGATGTTGTTTAATCCAAAAGGCATGACCCAATAGTAGAAAGTCCCCCATGGGGTGATGAAGGTAGTTTCATGTTAATCTTTAGGGTTAATTTGGATTTGATTGTAACATGAGAATCTATCCATAAGAGATAAAATCTCATGGCTAGTTGTAATATCAACTAGTTGGTCAATGCTTGGTAAAGGAAAGTCATCTTTTAGGAAAGCAAGGTTGAGGTCATGAAATTCAACAAAAATGTGTAGTCCTCCTTTGGCTTTGGTGATAGGTACAATGTTTGAGACCCATTTGGGATAGTCAATGGGTTGAATGAAGTTGATATATAGGAGACATTGAAGTTATTCTTTGATGAGAAGGGCTATGCAAAGATGCATTCATCAAAAAAATTTATCTAACATGCTTGGCATCACATTTGGTAACTATGTTGTGGGTAGAAATGGAGGGGTCAATTCCTGGAATATCACTATAAGACTAAGAAAATTCTATGTTGTGATCTTTTAGGAAGGAGGGGAAGTCTCGAAGCTCCTTAGAATTTAGTGAGTAGCCAATTTTGACAATGTGAGGGTTATTCAAAGTGCCTAAGTTTATATTCATGATGGATTCATTTAACATGGTCAAAGTCTCATGAGGAAGGGATTTATGGATAGAATAATCTGGTGCACTAGGATAGGTGAGAATGGAATCATCATCCTAACACTGACTGAAATTAATGGTAGGAGAGTCATCTCCTATCATCTTAAGATAGGTCAGAGGGATGGTTATGGTCACCCTATCCTTTTGATAAGTTAGGGGTCTGAGGTTGATCATGTTGATGAACAAAAAGTTAAGGGGGATGATATTAAAATCCTCAATTATCTATGGTGGAGTGGATGGTGAGGATGGGATTTACTCATCAATGATGGTAATGGAAGGTGGGTTGGTTTATTATTTAGGTGGCATAAAATTGAGGCTATGATTTTCATGAGGTTTTTGGGTTTTGATTGGAAGTAACTCATGCAACCTATGTTCATATCGACATAGGCCAAATCCCTTCCAAGAACACCTATAGAGGTATGTCTTGGTAAACTCTAGTTTATCTAGTTAGGAGAAGCTAGAGGTAAATGGTCAAGGTGAAAAAGAGGTGGTAGAAATGTCGAGGGGTTTATCAAGTCCCCTATAGATAAAATTGGTTTGACAAGTTGAGGGTCTAAAAGGAATAATGGTTCCAATGTTGGGGTCATAACTAGGTTGGTGGTCATGTTTCCCATACTCTTGGGGAGTAGGGAAAGTGTCAAGGGTCAGAAGGTGATACTCCCTCAATGAAAGATGTTGGAATGTTGATTCTAAAGGGTCCATTATGGGGATTTAGGTAAAAATAATATATGAACTAGTGGATGTTTTAGTGGTAGAATAATATTTAGCCTCATCTTTTATCGATGAAAGCTTGTTTGATGGAGGAAGGAGAATATCATTGGGTCAGTACATCATGTTTCATTATGTGAAATGGCTAAGGTCAACTTATATGGTAACAACTTGACCTTTGTGCTCAAATTTGATGCATTGATGTAGGGTAGATGGCACACAACCCATGGAATGAATCCAATGGTGTCCCAACAAGATGTTGTATGAAAATTCTCCTTTTATTACATAGAAGAGCTCAAGAAGGGTGTGGGGTCTTAGGCAAATTTGAAGGATAATAGTTCATAAAGTCATGCCCATGGTATCATTGAATGATCAGAGTCTACTGAGGTTTCCAACATGATGCTCTTAGGTAATTTGAGTTGGTTTTAGGCATGGGAAGAGATGATGTTGATACTATCTCCTCCATCAATCATAAGCCTCTTGATGTGGGTCTAGTTGATATAGGTGGTAATGAAGAGGGGAGGATCTGGGTCATCTAGATGGATGGAAGGTATGTCTAAATCCTTGAAGGTGATAAGGTTAGAAAGGTGGAGAGATCTAATAAAGGTTGATAGAGGTTATGTGTCTTCTAGCCTAACCCATATGGATTGAAAGGCTTCTATCATATCTTGGTGATGATGGGTGAGGTATTGATTAGTTCATACAAACTCATCTTTATCAGTGTTTGGTGAAGTTATTTCAGAACTACTCATTGGATTTATTTAGATGGATTGAAATGAGAGGGTCCCAAGATGGACACTTTGGGTTTGGTTTAAGGTTAAGGTGATTGGTGTTGTTCATGTGGTTGGGTGGAGGAAGAGGGATATGTCCATGAAATGGACACCTTTGTCTTCCCCTTATCCTTTGATTGATTATGTGATCATGTGACCATATGGAGGGTATGGATTAGGGGAGGAGTTAGGCTATGTGATTTCTTCGATTCCTCTTCACTCTAAGGTGAAAGTGGAGGGGTAGGTAGGTGTTGGTCAATGTCTATTAGTTCTTGGATTGATGCCAGGCTCATAGGGGGCTCATTTGATAATAAGTCATCCTCATGATACAGTTGATGGGTTATCACTTGGAGAGATTTATAGTTATATGTATCATGCCCAAGTGTCCTATGGTATGAACATACTAATTTATCATTGTACTAAGATGGTTTAGGAATGTGTGGGTCAAATGGTCTGATAGGTGGAAAGGTTAAGAAATATGCTTGTAATAACCTCTATAGGATGGTGGATTAAGACTCATAAAATGGTAATAGAGGTTTGGAGGGCTTAGGTTTGGTAGTGGGGGTGGAAGTACCTTTAGGAGTGGTTTTGATGGTCAAAGACTTGGGTGAAGGGGTACCCTTGGTGGATGGTTTGGGTTTTGGTAAAGAGGTTGAGGTTTTGGGTTAGAAATTTTTGGGGTATACATTTGGGAGATAAGAAATTTTTTTATAGCCAGTCAGGAGATAAGAGGTATGCTCATGGGTGGCTTGGTGAAAATAGGTGTGGATGAAATTAAAAGTGACAGTGTAACCAAAAGTGGTGGTTGGGTTTTAATTAGGATGGTTGGCTTCCTGATTAAGGTAGAGGGATGATGTCCCAAGATAGAGGGAAAAGTGGAGAGGGGAGGTAGAGTTTTGATTTTTGGATTCCTAGGTGGTTTTATGTTCTTTGTTGGCTTAGCTCAGGGTTTGTTTGATAGGTTTAGTGGGTTTAGGTCCAAATTTGTTAATGGGTGAGTAATTTTGTGGGTATAAAATGTGCCAAGGTTCTTGGTGGGTTTAGTTATAATGGTAAAAGGTGATTTGGTGACTTTGGGTGAGTTTGGTTCTAGTGGTGTTGTTGTGGTTTGATGGGCAGAGGCATTCAATGGTTAGGTTGTGGTGATAGTGGATCTGATAATGGAAAGGGTAGGTTGTTATGACAAAGAGGGATCCTACTTATTTTTATATGGGAGCCCAAGTTTTTGCCAAAAGGTGGTCCAATCTAGGCTAGGATTGGATATGAATTCTAAGTTTTTAACTAGTCTAGAGAAGGGTTTATTTATGGGTTTGAATCCCTCAGTAGTGGACTCGAAGGATAGACTCATGTGTTGAGGCGAAAGAATAATTACCTCATCCTTTTCCTAATTAAAAGGTTCCAATATTTGGGATGGTGACTCCTCAATGGGAGGTGTAGGTAAAGTGGTTTATTTCTTAGGCATGATTGCTAGAGGAAGAGTGGATTACTATATGATTGAAGAAAATGATAAAATGGGAAGGGTTTCCTCTTCTAATGTGCATATCAAAGGAGAGGTTGATGAATCCACTAACTCAATAAATAGAGTGAGGTTAGAGGTGATTTGGTCAATGGTTTTCTCATATACAAGTTCACCAAGAACCATATTGATAATATGGGTCTCATGAGCATAAGAAGATTCTGGATTTATTTCATTGTTGGTAGAAGGAGCATGGTTGGGAAATGGTTGTCTAAAGATGTCAAGTTATTGGTTTTGGGGTGCATTGAGGTTATCCAACACAAGCTCCCCCTTGTCAGTGAGGGTTTGGATAATGTTTTTGAAGGTATTACACCTACTAACGTCATGTATAATGAGTTGGTAGAAGGTGTACAATTTGTTCTCATTGTGCCAACTAGGTACCAGATGAGAGGAATTGAATTGTTGCAAAGGTTTGATTGGAGGGAGTTGTATGCTATTGAATTTTAAAAATTTCTCTAAGACTGAATCATATGACTCCCCAAGTAAGGTAAATTACTTATGGGTGTTACGGTTTGGGTTTTTGGTATTTTAATTAGAGGAATTGGAAGATTTGGATTAGTTGACAATAGGCAGAGGGGTAATCTTAAGGACAATCACATTCATGGTTCCCTTATTATTGGAATTAGTATTAGTTTGGTTATTGGGTTTGGAGGGGGTAGCCTAATTTGATTTAAAGGTGGAATTCTTATTTCTTAATTTTAACTTCCCCTCATCAATGGATCTATTCTCTAGTTTTTGAGCCATGATGAAATCTTCATCAATGATCCTGAAGCTTTGTACACATAAGGTAAAATAAATGTGTTTGGTGAAAGCTCAAATAAAGATTTCAATCAATTTAGGTTGTGGTAGAGAGGAGAGTCAGTTTATGAGACTTCTCCAATAGGCCACAATGTCAATAATGGATTCATCATCAAATTTTTGAATGGAGTAAAGATCAATGATGGAGACTTTCTTAGATATGTTTATGAAAAAGTGGTCTAAGAAAATCTGAGCTAGTTGGACAAAAGAAAAGAGGGAGTGCTTTATAATAGCACTTTACCAATCTAGTGTTATATCTAATAGAGATATGGGGAAGGTCCAAAGAAGGAGAGCATCATCATAGGCAATCATATAGCATGAATGCCTAAATGCCCTCAGGTGTTGTTGAGGATCTTCCTTACTTTGAAATTTCAAAAACTTCCTTAAGTTCCCATTGAGGAGGGTATGGTTGAATGGGGATGGATGGGTGAATTGGTTCATTACAAATTTGGTCATATGACATGATATTATGAGCTCCATAAATGGATGTTTCCAAAATAGTCATTTTATCCATCAATATTTTGATAAGTTCAGTTTTGGGTTGTGTACCCCCATAGTTTTAAGGTAGGTTGTGTTGGGTTTAGATAGGCATAACATATGTATAGTTGGTGGGGGTTTGAGAAGCTACCATATGTTGGTATGTGGACATGGGTGGTTGGGATGATGCTACATATAAATATGTGGAGATATGAGTTTGGGTGGGAGGTAGAAGTATATACCCTTGTAGATTAGGGATGTAGCTCAAGTTTGGTATCATGGGAACCTATTGAGAGATTAATGTAGGTTGGGAAGGAGGCATGATTGGGTTAGTAGATAGAGGGTAGGTTGTTACTTTGGTACTAATGGGTGGAAGGGTAGAAGGTATGGGAACCACCAAGATTTGTAATAAAGTGGAGTTAGGTAGGTTAGAAACAAGAGAAATGGTGGTGGCACTAATAGATGGTACTCCTATGGTAAGGGAAGTAATGGTGCCCAAAGGTTGGGTTGATCCTATACTAGGAAGGTAATTAGTTGAGGAAGAAGGTGCTTGGGTGTTGTTTGGTTGAGTGGGTTTGTTATGAATGGTGGTATCGGTAGGGTTATTAGTAGAGGATGATGCTTGGGTGACTAAAGGTTGGGTAGATATGGTGGCTATATAAGTATCACCTATAAGGTGTGATGGCATGTCGTAGGGTTGGCTAGTAAGTGGAACCAAATTAGAAGTACAATGGGATATGGTGTTAAGGTAATGTTGGAGGGGTATGAGGTTGTTGTTTAGAAAGGTGTTAAAGTCCATATCACCTTGGATAACCATCCAAGGGATGGTATGACTCCCAGAAGGATGAGGAGAACTCTCTACATCTGAGATGTACTCCATGGATGAGGGAGAAGAGGAAGATGGATTATTAGGAGGTGGGTATTGGTTTGCTTGGTTTCTTATTTTTTGCCTAGTTAAAACCATATAGGTGATGAAAGGAAGAGGATACAAGTAATCTCACAACTCAAACAAAAAGAAGACAAGAAAAAGTAAAGGAAACAAAATACACACTAAATCATGTTAAATCCTAAGGTTCTTTTTAGTCTCTCTTGTGGCTTATGCCTCATGTTTTAAGAATTGTGTGACTAAACTTGGCTTGTAGAGTGGGTACTAGAAAAGAAGTCAATGGTTGGTTTTAGTTTGTGTTTAGGCTCTCAAAGGGATCTGTATTAGAAATTAGTACATGGTTTGATATTAGGGCTTACCCCCTCACTTCACACACCACAATGATAAGGGTGTTGAGTACTTAGCCAAGATATACTGATTGCTAGATATTATACTCAACCATAGAGCTGAGTTGGTTCTCCCTTTGGTGATGAAATCCAAGTAGGATAGCAGGGAAAGGTGACCACTAGGTAATGAAATCTTAGTTGGGCCTTATGTCAATTTTTTTATGCTTGATTAAGTGTGAGTGATTTGGTCTTGTGTGTGTGATAAGAGTGAAGATACGATTAATTTAATTGATTAATTAAGATAGGTGAGATAAAATAATAAAGCAAACAATGTGTGTAGTTAATTTTAAGCCAAAAACTAAATTTTTGATTACGTTATATGAGCATAAAATAAGAAGAAGAAGTACCTAGATGTGATTGTGAACCCAAAAAAAGACTCAAGGGTCCCACCGAGTGTGCCAAAATGTTTTAGATAAATTTCACTTATATTTTTTAGAAAGAGAAAAGAAAGTCAAGAAGGGTATGGTAGAAAAACCTGATATGTTATGTGTGTATTGATCTAAATAGTTGTTGATACTCCTCTTTGTCTTGGGAGGAATGACTTATATATTAAAAACACTAAATCAAATGGTTGATTAGTTATATAGTAGGGTGGATTCCCTAGCAAGCTAGATCCAAGAAGCATGAGCTTCTTTAGAGGCTATCAATCCACACTTTTAAATAATCAAGTTCTAAAAGAGAAAGATAAAGTACTTGCATATATCACAAAAGATACTGAAATGAAATACAAGAAGTGCTTGACAAATGAATAGGTGAATTTGACAACTATAGTAATAAATAGGTTGATATTAATGCCAAATGAATCAGGTGTGGTTCAAAAAATAAGGTAGGGTTCTATGGTTAGGTAGAGGGTCTGAGATTGGGATTTGGTTGAGGTATGGTGGGTAAAAATAAGTTACTATTTGTTTGTCACACAATGACCATCGACATTTGGGGTGACTATTGGTAGTTATTATGGTTTTGATCTAGCTCAATAAAATTGGTTGAAGGGTTGTAGGGGAATTCAGAAAGTGGGTTTGGGCTAGGTTGGTAAAAAAATAGTAAGAAAGTAATTAATTAGTGAAAATAAATACTTAGCTTCTTGATTGCTAATCTAAAGAGGGTTGAAGGATATATTGGTGAAACTTGGAGAAGTTTGGTAGAGTAACAATATTTGTCTATTGGCTGATGAATGACAATAATTTGGATCTTTGTCACACTTATTGGTTTAATGGTTCATTAGGAGAATGACCTACCAAATAAATTCTAATACCAAAAGCTCTTGTTAGTTTTGGATCCCTTTTCATCTCTTGTTCCTCTTTCTTTTATAGGAAAATGAGAGAGGTGGAAGTGTAGTTTTAACAATAGGTTTAACTTATTCCTAGATTATAACTTTGACATGCATTGATTTGCAAGTGGATTAAGTAGTCTAATTATAGAAAATCAAGTTATAGTTGAAGTGGGTGTTTGACTGTTTAGATGACGGGAACCTAATCGTCAGTGGTCAGGCTTAACCATCAATGGTTAGGGTGACCGTCGGTGATCGAGTGTCAAAGGCTAAGTTTGATCAAGATAGGTTAGTGAGATAGCTAGCTAATCAACTAGACTCAGGTTTGTATTCAAAGGGTTAGGGAATGATATTTAGGGGGTCCTAAGGTAGTCTAGGGGTATTTTGACATCTAGAATCATTATGTGTAGTTTTCTAATGTATATACTTACCTTGAAGATGAACCCATCGAGCTTCAATCTCTCCCTTGGCCAAGGTGCTTTGCAAGAGGTTATTATGGTATGTAAGGATGACAAGGATAATTCAACTCTAGGCTACACAACTTATCAATACATCCAAAATACTTCTCTAGAAGATAAGATCCATATATCCAAAGAAAGTATAGAACCCTAAGCTTTACTTCTCAAGTAGAATGGTCAATAAGCAGATGTTCATTCACACTTCTTATTCACTTTTTTCTTATCAAATGGTGGGAAAATAACTTGTATATATAGTTGAATATTATCTTGAATCCTTCTAAAAATTTCAGTCGATAGGATCAACCCAATTGACCTTGTATAATTTTGGATAATAATTCACTAGGTCCCGAGTTAGGTTGGCCAAAGGTCAAAATAGCTCCTAAGTGAAAATAACCCAAAATTGTATAGGGTCGACCCAATTGACCCTATATATTCAACTAATAAAATGGGATTAAGGTTAGGAAAAGGAAGATAATATGTATCAAAAATATGGAATAGGTTCAACTAAGAATATCAAGCTTAGGGTAAATGGTTTTAGGAGACAAGTGTGTAGATAATAAGAGGCAAAAGGGCTAATAATCTTACGAAGCACTAGTTGTCTACCCACCCCTTTACCGGTGCATCCTTGAAGGCATGCACTTAGAGAGATTAAGACTCAATAGGTTCTTGCAACATACAAAGTGTCAATACTCAATAAAAGTTTGAAACCATTATGTATATACATATACCCCATTCGAAGCTCATCATGTGTCACGTAAGTGCAACACAAGATGGTGTTTTGGGAAATAGAACATGATAACACATAATAATGATGCTAAGTAATTTTCATAAGAAACAAATAAGATAAAGGAAAGGAAAAAAATAAAAAACACATACCTTTACTTACCTTAGTGTCGTAGATAAAGAAATAGACTGCAAGAAAGGTGAAGGCATCCAATGTGAAGAACACTAGGCAAACCTATAAAAGTTAGTGCAAAAATAGGCAAAAATAGAAATTTTTGGGATATAGGCATATGATAGTGGAAAAAATTCTCTTCATCATCACGAATCCAAAACATTTTATGGTTTGAAAAATAGATGAGTAAATAAAAGATAGAGGCAAAATAAGGAATCTACTAGAAAATAATTGAAAGATTTAGATTTTGAAAAGTGATTTTAAATATGATGAAATGAAATTCATTTATTATTTTTGACTTTTGAATGAGAGAAAAATAGCTCTGAGAGACCAAATGAGCTAGGATGGTGAGGAGATGATAAGCTAGTTGAGAGGGACCTCTAGAGGCAACAACGGGTGTAGGATAGGTAAGTAATTGAGAATCTTAAGCCTATTTTTGAATATTTTAGTGATTTAAGTTTTTTTTTAAAATTTGTAATTTTAAGCATTTATAAACATCAAAATTAAACCAAACTAGACTCTATAGGTAGGAAAAACCAATTAGATAAACAGTTTTGAAGGGTTTATAAAAAGAACTGCCAAAAGGCACTTTTTGGCAAAATGTAAGGGGTCAATAGTGAAAAACAACTAGGTTGACCCAGTCGACCTAGTAGGTGAAATAATCAAAATTCACACTATCGACCCAATAGATATGTGCTAACCCTATACATTTTGTAGACTGTTGACCTAGTATAGTTTTTCCAATTGAACTAAAAAGTTCAGAATGAAATTACAATACAAGGGGAGAAATAAGAGGGTTCAATTATATTTTTAAGTCAACCACGTTAATAATAAGTAAATTTTGGCTAAAGTAGGTTCACCAAAGAACCAAAATAGTACAAAAAAATGTGTAAATGGCCAAAAGAGTGATAAAATGGCCTAAAATGACCAACTAAGGGATAAAAGGGGTGAGTAGGCTAAAAATAGGTTCAAATGAATAAATTAAAGTGGTTTGGGCTTATTTTTGATTAAAATTATAAAAAGAATGTATTTTGAATATACATGACATGGGAAATCTAATACATCTTTTGTTATTTCCTGATTATAGGGATGACCCAAATTTTAGAAATTGGTAGATGCATCATGACTACCAGATCTATTGGAGTGTATAATGATAAGAGATCAAGAAATATTGATCTCTATAGGCCTAGGTGTCATAAAAAAGATGTGTAGGATCCCCTTGAGCTTGGATTTGTTAGTCATATTCTTAGGATGTTGGGAACAGTTGACTAACACCTTCAGGTGGGAGGTGGAGGGGGATATGATAGAGGTGGCTATCACCCTAGAGGAAGTGCATGTCATCCTAGGATTAATGATAATAGGGACACCTGCTATGACTAAGATACCAAATAGTGATGAAGAGATGAGGGCCTTAGCCGTATGGGCTACAGGCTTAGAGATGATAGATGTAGGAAGGAAAGTGAGTATGTTTGACATATATACCTTATAGATTATAGATATCTAGAAGGATATGCTAGGATTTGTGACAACATGAGTGCTATGTTTTAAGTTAGATGGAAAAGTACCACTATTTATGATATCCTTGAGCTAGATGATACTATGGGAGAAAGTACTATATGATCTAAGGTTTGTCATCTAGGTTCAGCTCGTACATGACATGTATGGAGTGTTGGTTAGAGAATAGAAGTCTATTGGACCAATTATATTACTGATGGCATGGATCTATGAGAAGTTTCCCATGTATCAGCTAGTTGGGTTTCCCCATGTGGTTAATGATAGGTCACCTCAGGTATTGAGATGGAGACAGGACTAGGTAGTGCAGATCATGCCCCATGTACCAATGCTATG